>OZ024741.1:19944950-19947450 GCA_964016885.1 Eledone cirrhosa
ATGTGTATATGTATACGTATATGTGTGTATGTGTGTATGTATGTGTGTATGTGTGTGTATGTGTGTATGTGTGTGTATGTTTAAGCACTTCAAGCCTCAAGACACTTAATTTAATAGATAATCTTTAAGTTAATTATCCATATAAGGAGCGTTGTGGAAATTATATTGGAGAAGAAGGAGGAGGAGGATATTAATAATGTAGTATCTGGCACATGTTGGTGTGTTGTATTCCCCTTCTGGGGCAATTAGCTCCCATAATCACTTTACTCTGAGAAACAAGTAATCGTTGTCTCAACACTTTATGGAATAAACGTTTGATCCCCACCACCCCCACTACCACCCCCACTACCACCACCACCATTACCACAACCATCACAACCAACTCTACTACTACAACCACTACCATCACAACCACTACTAACACCACCATCACCACCACCACCATCACTACCACTACTACCATATCAGCCACTACTACCACCACCACCACTACCATCACCATCACCATCACCACAACCAGCTCTACCACTACCACCACCACCTTCAGCACCACTGAATCTATACTTTATTTAAATCTTTTAACATCATTGGCCGAATTTCATCTTCCCCAGCGCCTTTGCTACATTCGAGTTCATTAATTGCTCTTCTGACCTCAGCCTCCAATAGAATAGTCATCGCTCCTTGATACACGAGGTTCGGGTACAACAGAAGGTGCTGTTGTGACGGGTTTAGGTTATCAGCGGCAGGTATTGGAGTTATCGTGGGAGTATTGTTAAGAGGTGTGTGTTTGTTTCGTATCCCTCGACCGCATTACACGGGAACTGCTGTGGAAGGTTCTGAATGAGTATGGAATCAATGGACAGCTTCCTGTTGCCCTAATGTCTGTATACGATAAATGGTACTAAATGAAACCATTCAATGCAGGAGACGGACTCCGCCAAGGGTGCGTACTCTCAACTTACCTGTTCATAATCTTCTTGAACTGGAATGACATACGCAGCCGGGTTGGAAGTGGTATCGTGACTGGCAGGTGTAAAATCAGTTGGCTGAAATTTGCAGACGACATGGTACTACTTAACTCGACAGAAGTTGATCTCAATAGGTTTGTTGTCGAGTGCTGCATGACAGGAGTGAAAATTAGTGCTGCGAAAACTGTGACACTCATCCTCTCAAGGAAGCTTGCGTAGTGCACTCTACATGTGAGTGGAGTTCCCCTGAATTCAAAAATCTCGGGGCTGTATTCACGAGTGATGGAAGGCAGGAGGCGGAATAAAGTGCAAGAATTGCAGGAGCTGGTGCAGTAATGCACCAGCTTCTGCATTCAGTAATCAGAAGAAAGCGAGTAGATGTAAAAGCCAAACTCGCTGTCTTCAATTCAGTTTTCGTGCCAACCCTTACCTATGGTCATGAATCTTGCGTAATGACACTTCTTCTCCATATCGGAGGTGTCTTTCGAGCGTCAAATTGAGAGATCACATCTCCGATACTATGGACATGTGGTTAAAATGTCTCAGGAAAGAATCACTGGACAGATTTTACGGACAAAACCAACTGGCAGGAGACCCAGGTGTAGACACCGAGTAATATAGTTTGATAACATCCATGAGCTTGGCTGGTCTCGTTTAGGGATCCAGTCGGATCAATTGGAGATGGTTGCTTCTGACATGGCCCGCTGGGGTCAGAATCTATCATTATTATTAGAGGGTGGTAGATTGGCAGTATCGAGAAAGCCTCGGACAACTTGCTTCGCAGCATAGAGTTACGGCCCTTTACGTCCTAGTTAAAATCCCGTCGAGGTTAGCTGTGCGATTCATTTTTACGTGATCGATAAAATAATGTGCTACTAATGCACTGAGGTCGATTTAATCGATTTCACCTCCCCTAAGATCACTGGCCTGGTGCCTAAATTAGAAACAATAATTATTATCAGTAGTAGTAGTAGTAGTAGTAGTAGTAGTAGTAGTTGTAGTAGTAGTAGTAGTAGTAGTAGTTGTAGTAGTAGTAGTAGTGCTGGTTGTAGTACAAAAGCCCTATAAAACAAATGTAAATAGAGAAAAGATAACCGAGGAAAGAGATGCAATATTTGAACATTAATTACTGCCATTTTAGTTCAGCTGTTTTTAGCAGGAAATATGACACCGAATAATAAAGTTTTCTATTGGTGGACATAATTACAACTGTACAACAGTAGCCATCTTTGTTTAATGAAGTTTTCTATTGGTGGACATAATTACAACTGTACAACAGTAGCCATCTTTGTTTAATGAAGTTTTCTATTGGTGGGCATAATTACAACTGTACAACAGTAGCCATCTTTGTTTAATGAAGTTTTCTATTGGTGGACATAATTACAACTGTACAACAGTAGCCATCTTTGTTTAATAAAGTTTTCTATTGATGGACATAATTACAACTGTACGACAGTAGCCATCTTTGTTTAATAAAGTTTTCTATTGATGGACATAATTACAACTGTACAACAGTAGCCATCTTTGTTTAA
>OZ024741.1:19954950-19972450 GCA_964016885.1 Eledone cirrhosa
TAACAAGATCCGGTGGTGGAGAGAGAGATGTAAGTGGGTGGTCGTTGAGATGCATGGCGTGTATAAGACTGTAACGTGTAGAGGAATGAAGGAAAGAACGTAAAGAATAAAATAAAAATAACAACACGAGAAAATGCCACACCTGGGCGAGAATACCATCCGCAAGGCTATACGGAGGGAGGGCCTCGACATCCACCTGGCCCACTCGGGCCCCTCCCTGCGAAGATGCTTCTCCGGGAAACCCGGAAAATCAACTGACGCGTGCTCCCTCAGAGACTGCCCGATGCGCCATGCGAACTGTTGCCTATGCACATACGTCGTGTATAAGTTAGAATGTAACAAGTGCAACCAATACTATATAGGTAGCACAATCCGGCCGTTGCACATGCGGATCAAGGAACACAGTAAGACCAGGGCCTCGTCTTTCCGCAAACACAGCCAAATGCGGAAACAAAGACGGAAGGCCCATTGTCACAATTCTAGCGACAGAAAGAAACGTCGGGACGTTACGTATCAAAGAAGCACTTTGGATCAAACGCCTAGGGCCACAACTAAACAACCGATCCGAGAGAAGCGAAATGAGGTGGTTGATTTAAGTTAACAAACGATGCAGCAAGACACGCACACACACACACAAGCGAGACAGCAACACGCACACACACACACACACACACACACACACACACACACACACACACACACACACACACACACACACACACACATACACACACACACACACACACACACACACACACACACACACACACACACACACACACACACAGTAGCATTCCACCATCCGAACATACTACACTGCCAATACAGAGGAACAAGGCAACAACACACGCACACACCCACACACTCATGCGAGACAACAACACACGCACACACAGTAACATTCACCAAACAGGCAGAGAATGGCCTGGCAGCTAGCGCCACCCCACTCCCACAATTGAAAGAACTACTTCGGCCGCTGACCTCTGCCTGACCGACCCCATTTCACGCGCACGCGCGCTGTGCTGAATACCTCAGATATTCAAAACAACGAACAGCGGAGGACACGTTTTGCACCTTTCCTACAGATAATCTCCCCCCCCCCCCCCAACCCCCCGGAAAAAAGCCCAGTTGATGGATGTGAATCCGAAATATATAAATATATAGGGACAATTAAATCTCTCCCAAGGTAACTCTTTCTCGTGTTGTTATTTTAATTTTATCCTTTACGTTCTTTCCTTCATTCCTCTACACGTTACAGTCTTATACACGCCACGCATCTCAACGTACAACCACTTACATCTGACTCTCCACCACCGGATCTTGTTACCCGGAGATTTACCCATCTGCATTGTCGAGGTTTCCAAACGACTTAAAGAAATTTACCTTATTATTCCACAATGCTTCAAGCAAACTTCAATACTCTCATATATATATATATATATAGGAAAAAGTATAACCCCGACGGCAGAGCAACACGTGGTTCGAGTCATTCACAGATTTGCATTTGCTTTGTAAACGCAGATAGTTATTTCTTCTCCTTTGGTGATCATCCAGGATTTGACTACTGTGATTTACTGATTAATTGGTGAAATATAATTTTTACTTAAAGAAATATATACAAAGGAGATTAATCATGTTAAAAGGTATCTATATTTGAAGTTCTAGTTAAACTTTAATTACTGACCTACCTAGCTATGTGTGCTTACATTCTTTACAAATTATTCCCTGTGATTGTTCCATATGTTTATTTATATATATGTATATATATATATATATATATATATATATGTCAATCTATTTCTAGTTGATATGTAATGCTCGGTTCTATTCATTGGAATCTTTGAGCTTATTCTACAGTGGATATGGCGGCATGTCTCTCAGACATGACAACCCTTAATTTAATTTTGTATATATATATATATATATATATATATATATATATATATATATATATATATATATATATATATATATATATATATATATATATATATATATATATATATGAATGTATATATAGTGTATTTTGCAATACACTGTATGCTTAATAAAAAGCATTTTCAAGACCTTATGCTATTGTTTTAGAGTAGTGACAGACTCACTTACTTTAATTTCAGCAAACAGGGGGAGATAAAGCTGACAAGGCCTTGTTTCTGCATTTATTGATGCTTATCAAAGCCAACTACTCCTCCCGTTTGCTGAGAACCTGGATGTTTTGGTTCTTATAGAATTCTAGTAAATAATCAGGAACTGATTATACAGAGCGGTTGCCGGTCAAGCAGAAATAAAAAAATTAGAATTGTTGCTCTGAAATAGCTATATATATATGAATGTATATATAGTGTATTTTGCAATACACTGTATGCTTAATAAAAAGCAAAATACACTATATATACATTCATATATATATAGCTATTTCAGAGCAACAATTCTAATATATATGTATATACATATATATATATATATATATATATATATATATATATATATATATATATATATATATATATATATATATATATATATATATATATATGGGTTAGTATATGTGTGTGTATGTACGTATGCATCTATCTATCTATGTATATATATATATATAGATAGATAGATAAGACATTGACTGATAGATAAATTTGTATCCATGTGTGTGTGTATGTGTATTTGTGTGTATGTGAGCACATGTAGGTATATGTGTGTGACTATACTCATTCTCACTGCAAACGTCATATAACGCTATCTTTTCCATAAAACTGACAGATGAAATATCAGGTGACTTTGGCTAAAATTTAATGTTCAACCTGTCTTTCTTTATCAGAAGAAACGTCATTTCACCATTCAGCGAGTAGTTTGATATAGAGATGTAATGCAGTTTATAATATAGTTAAAATGACGACTTGGTAGTAACATGTTTGTGACAAGTTTCATTTGGGAAGGAATGAATATGGCAACCGCATTTGCTATGATCATACGTAATGCTTCAATTCAGAAATAAGATTCAGATTCAATTCAATAGATTTGTCCAAATACTTACTTTATATCAATTAGAACATCACATCAATTATACCTTGTTGCACTTACAGTGTATTACGGAACGTCATGTGAATATTTCGGTTGAGAGCCGGATCAGATCACGGGTGGTTTAACCCGACGTTCTAAAGACACTTCTGATACAAAGCTTTTATTAAAAATAAAATAATTCAGTTGGTATTTCCCCAGCTGGTTGGTTTTTCCCGTAAAATCTGTCCAACAATTCTTTCTTTCCTGAGACATTCTAACCACATGTCCATAGTATCAGAACTGTGATCTCTCAATTCGGAGAAAAGCGACTCTACCTGGAGCGACTCTCTGATCTTCAAGCTATCAATCTGTCCAACGATTCTTTCCTGAGACATTCTAACCACATGTCCATAGTATCGGAGCTGTGATCTCACAATTCGACGTTCGAAAGACACTTCCGATACGAAGCTTTTAACAGTAAAACATAAACTAAAAATAACAATAAAACAATTTTAAATCAAATGGCGACGATGTTATCGGTCACAATATCAATGTTACTTTTCTGTCTATTGCAGAACGCAATAACAGTGTGTGTAGCGAGTATATGACTGAATTGTTTCTCTACACTTATAATTCCTGATTACTCTCATAAGTAAGACATCATAAAGTACTGATGTCTTAAATATAATAGCATCAATTCATGATCTCACACGCAGGGCGTCATAGATTTATAATATATTTAGGTAAAAAAAAGTATCATGATGTCATCTAGTAGTAGTAGTAGTAGTAGTAGTAGTAGTAGTAGTAGTAGTAGTAGTAGTAGTAGTAGTAGTAGTAGTAGTAGTAGAAGGAGGGGGAGGGGCGAGAAGGAGGATAGCAGGGTTTTAAAACATGGGATAAAACAAAAGCAACAACTACTACTACTACTACTACTACTACTACTACTACTACTACTACTACTACTACTACTACTACTACTACTACTTCTAATAATAATAATAATAATAATAATAATAATAATAATAATAATAATAATAATAATAATACGTGATAATAATACGTTAATAATAATAACGTGATAAGAGAACTTGATCAAGAAAAAACTTACAAATATCTAGGTGTTTGTGAAGGAGTCGGAATCAAGCACTCGACAATGAGGGAAAGGATAAGGAAGGAATGTTACCGCAGAGTAAGAGCAATCTTAAGAACGGAATTGAATGCAAGGAATAGGATCGATGCCATAAACACGCTTGCCATACCAGTAGTAACCTACAGTTACAATGTCATCAACTGGTCAAGCACAGAGATCCGTAGGCTCGATACAAAAATTCGAAAATTCTTAACCATGCACAGAATGAATCACCCTAAGGCAGATATAGATAGAATATATCTCCCTAGGAAAGAAGGAGGACGTGGGTTAATCCAGTTAGACATTGAGTTGAAAACTGCAACAATTGGATTATCTACATATCTAAGGGAATCACATGATTGGATGATCAAACTCGTTTTGAAACACGAAAGCATCAAAAGATCATATTCCATTACAAAAGATGCACAAAGATACAGTAATGGACTACAAATTTCAGAAGTCCCATTTACTGCTGAAATGGAAAACACAGAAAAAGCAAAGCAGGTAAAAGTAACTGCAAAGAAAGAACTGCTACAGAAACTGGCTAAGAAATGGCAAGAAAAGCCTCTGTATGGAAAATACCCAGAGCGAGCTAACAATCCTGATGTTGACAAAACTTTAACCCATCAGTGGTTGGCATCCTCTGGACTGAAATCGGAGACTGAAGGACTGATTATATCAGCACAAGATCAGTGTCTGCCAACAAAAAATTACCAAGCCAACATAATAAAAAATGGATGCAGCCCATTATGCCGTGTATGCAAAAAACAACCAGAGACCATTGACCATATAATTTCAATGTGCAGTCCTATAGCTCCAACCGAATACCTAAACAGGCATGACAGAGCTGTACAATACATACATTGGATAATGTGTAAGCATTTTGACCTGCCCCATCAAAAGAATTGGTGGGAGCATCAACCACCTCCCATACTTGAAAAAGATCACATCCCAATCTTGTGGAACTTTAGCATCCAAACAGACCGAAAAGTAGATGCAAATAGACCTGATATAATATTGAAGGACTTTAAAAAGAGGGTATGCCTGCTAATTGATATGTCTGTTCCAATAGACAAGAATGTATCTATAAAAACATTTGAAAAATTGAGCAAGTATAAGGAGCTGGAGATAGAAATTGGAAAAATGTGGAAATTGAGAACTAAAACAATACCAGTGGTTGTAGGCGCTCTGGGAATGATACCTAAGGGGTCTAATGATTACTTATCGCAGATCCCAGGAAACCCGCGTATAGGAGAAATACAAAAGATAGTACTAATGGGAACTGCCCATATACTAAGGAAGATTCTGTCAATATAAGTACATCACAAGTCTAAACACTAAAGATGCATGTGTGAGTATGTATGTTCTTCCTTGAACATAGCGGACCTTGTTGTCTCTTGAGGTCACTGGTTGTGACTTGGTGATAACTCGTATGAACATAAAGCAAGATAAATGCAACTGTAATAATAATAATAATAATAATAATAATAATAATAATAATAATAATAATAACAATAATAATAATAATAATAATAATAATAATAATAATAATAATTGACCATTATGCTGCGAAAAGTGAGAGCAGGATACAAGTTGGGAAGGGGAGGGCTTACCATCAATCACCTCCTCTTCATGGACGATCTTAAGCTCTTCGGGAAAAGTGAGAAGGAGTTGGATGTGCTTGTTGACACTGTCCGTATTTTCAGCAGTGATATATGTATGCAGTTTGGTATTGGTAAATGTGGAGTCATTGTGATGAAGAGGGGTAGGTTGAGCAGAAGTAACGGGATCCAGATACCAACAGGTGAGATGATAAAGGAAATTGACTCTGAGGAAGGATACAAGTATTTGGGCGTTCTGGAGGCTGATGGCATAAAGAACAAAAAAATGAAGGAATTGTTAAGAACTGAATACATTCGGAGAGTAAGGAGCGTATTGAAGTCACATCTGAACAGCAGAAACGCCATAAGCGCAGTAAATTCCCGAGCTGTGTCTATTATTAGGTACAGTGCGGGAATTCTGAGATGGAATGTTGCTGAACAAAAAGAAATGGATAGGAAGACTAGGAAGCTATTGACTATCTACAACATGTTCCACAAGAGGAGTGATGTCGATAGACTCTACCTAAGGAGATCTGAGGGTGGAAGAGGTCTTATCAGCATAGAGGACTGTGTTCAGATGGAGAAAAACAACCTATACAAATACGTGACCTATAGTAAGGAGCCAATGCTCAGAACTGTACTGAAGGAGGGGACAGTAGGCCAGGGGATGTCCAGGGAGGAAATAACTTCAAGGAGGAAGAGCAGCCTTAAGTGAAAATCCCTTCATAGTACCTTCTTTGAGAAAACTGAATTTAGAGATCCACAGACATGGAACTGGTTGAGAAGAGGAGACCTCAAAAAGGCTACAGAAGGAATTCTAATGGCTGCGCAGGAGCAGGACCTCAAAACGAAGTGGTTGAAGCACCATATCTACAAGGAGGAGGCTAGCCCACTGTGCAGGATCTGTGGAGAGAGAGAGGAGACTGTGGCTCACATTGTGTCCGAGTGTAAACACCTAGCCCAGACCCACTATAAGGGCTGGAGACACGATGTGATGGGCAGGGTGATCCACTGGCACCTGTGCAAAGTAAACAATCTACCACATTCTGAGAAATGGTATGAGCATAGGCCAGAGGCGGTGATGGAGAACAATCAGGTGAAGGTGCTGTGGGATTTTAGGATACAGACGGACAAAAAACTGGAACACAATAGACCTGACCTGGTGGTTGTGGACAAAGAAAAAAGATCGTGCCTGATTGTGGATGTGGCCTGCCCGTTCGACACGAGAGTGCAAGAGAAGGAGAGGGAGAAAATTAACCGATACCAGGACCTAAAGTGGGAGGTGAAAAGGATTTGGAACTGCCATGAAGTCAAAGTGATCCCGATTGTCATAGGCGCACTGGGGACTATCTCCAAAAGTTTCCAGGGATGGTTAAAGAAAATCGGCCCCTTCACGCTTTTTGGAACGCTTCAAAAGGCATGCTTGCTTGGAACAGCAAGAACCCTCCGATACGTCCTGAATATCTGAGGCTGCAGGTAGTGGCTTGATATTCAATCCAACGGACTTTCCAGTTAACCAACATCAATGACTGAGATTCAAGGAATAATAATAACAATAATAATAATAATAATTGTTTCTACTTTTTGGCACAAGGCCATCAATAACCCAGTGCATTACTGGTACTTTATTTTATCGACCCCGTAAGGATGAAAGGCAAAGTTAACCTCGGCGGGATTTGAACTCAGGGGCGGGATTTGTGGTTCCAGTGTCATTGCCCTGATGCCCCTGACCAGTGTACTGCGAAAAGTGAGAGCAGGATACAGGTTGGGAAAGGGAGGGCTTACCATCAATCACCTCCTCTTCATGGACGATCTTAAGCTCTTCGGTAAGAGTGAGAAGGAGTTGGATGTGCTTGTTGACACTGTCCGTATTTTCAGCAATGATATATGTATGCAATTTGGTATTAGTAAGTGTGGAGTCATTGTGATGAGGAGGGGTAAGTTGAGCAGAAGTAACGGAATCCAGATACCAACAGGTGAGATGATAAAAGAAATTGACTCTGAAGAAGGATACAAGTATTTGGGCGTTCTGGAGGCTGATGACATCAAGGACAAAAAAATGAAGGAATTGATAAGAACTGAATACCTTCGGAGAGTAAGGAGCGTATTAAAGTCACATCTGAACAGTAGGAATGCCATAAGTGCAGTAAATTCCCGAGCTGTGTCTATTATTAGGTACAGTGCGGGAATTCTGAGATGGAATGTTGCTGAACAAAAAGAAATGGATAGGAAGACTAGGAAGCTATTGACTATCTACAATATGTTCCACAAGAGGAGCGATGTCGATAGACTCTACTTAAGGAGATCTGAGGGTGGAAGAGGTCTTATCAGCATAGAGGACTGTGTTCAGATGGAGAAAAACAACCTACACAAATACGTGACTGATAGTAAGGAGCCAATGCTCAGAGCTGTACTGAAGGAGGGGACAATAGGCCAGGGGATGTCCAAGGAGGAAATAACATCAAGGAGAAAGAGCAGCCTTCAGGGAAAATCCCTTCATAGTACCTTCTTTGAGAAAACTGAATTTAGAGATCCACAGACATGGAGCTGGTTGAAAAGAGGAGACCTTAAAAAGGCTACAGAAGGAATGTTAATGGCTGCGCAAGAGCAGGCCCTCAAAACGAAGTGGTTGAAACACCACATTTACAAGGAGGAGGCTAGCCCACTGTGCAGGATCTGTGGAGAGAGAGAGGAGACTGTGGCTCACATTGTATCCGAGTGTAAACACCTAGCCCAGACTTACTATAAGGGCTGGAGACATGATGTGATGGGCAGGGTGATCCACTGTCACCTATGCAAAGTAAACAATTTACCACATTCTGAGAAGTGGTATGAGCATAAGCCAGAGGCGGTGATAGAAAACGATCAGGTGAAGGTGCTGTGGAATTTTAGGATACAGACGGACAAGAAACTGGAACACAATAGACCTGACCTGGTGGTTTTGGACAAAGAAAAAAGATCGTGCCTGATTGTGGATGTGGCCTGCCCATTCGACACGAGAGTGCAAGAGAAGGAGAGGGAGAAAATTAACCGATACCAGGACTTAAAGTGGGAGGTAAAAAGGATTTGGAACTGCCATGAAGTCAAAGTGATCCCGATTGTCATAGGCGCACTAGGGACTATCTCAAAAAGTTTCCAGGGATGGTTAAAGAAAATTGGCCCCTTCACGCTTTTTGGAACGCTTCAAAAGGCATGCTTGCTGGGAACAGCAAGAACCCTCCGATACGTCCTGAATATCTGAGGCTGCAGGTAGTGGCTTGATATTCATTTCAACAAACTTTCCAGTTAACTAACATCAATGACTGAGACTCAAAGAATAATAATAATAATAATAATAATAATAATAATAATAATAATAATAATAATAATAATAATAATAATAATAATAATAATAATAATAATAATAATAATAATAATAATAATAATCACAATAGACCTGACCTGGTGGTTGTGGACAAAGAAAAAAGATCGTGCCTGATTGTGGATGTGGCCTGCCCGTTCGACACGAGAGTGCAAGAGAAGGAGAGGGAGAAAATTAACCGATACCAGGACCTAAAGTGGGAGGTGAAAAGGATTTGGAACTGCCATGAAGTCAAAGTGATCCCGATTGTCATAGGCGCACTGGGGACTATCTCCAAAAGTTTCCAGGGATGGTTAAAGAAAATCGGCCCCTTCACGCTTTTTGGAACGCTTCAAAAGGCATGCTTGCTTGGAACAGCAAGAACCCTCCGATACGTCCTGAATATCTGAGGCTGCAGGTAGTGGCTTGATATTCAATCCAACGGACTTTCCAGTTAACCAACATCAATGACTGAGATTCAAGGAATAACAACAACAATAATAATAATAATAATAATAATAATAATAATAATGATGATTTCTTTATTGGCCACAAGGGCTGACATCAAGAAAAACATTACAGACGGCACAGGACGGTACGATGTGGGTTTTGTGCGTGTAAATATTTTTATTATTTATATAAGAAAAGAAAAAAAAGGACATAGAAACATATATATATATAAACAATAAAAATGAAAATTGAAACAATGAAAAATTCCCCAATAGGGAGAAAACCTCCGAGGGTTACTAGTGGCGAAAACCACACAAAAGACCACGGGCCACCCTGACCACCAGAGCAAGCGCCCTCTCTCAATTTTTTCCATTTCTCAAACTACAGACGTATATTCAGTGTTCACTCGGACCATTCTCGCTACATTCACCCACCTTTCAACAAACTTGCTAGAAGGCAGCACTTCCCTTTCCACCCTGATTTTCCTCTTAAAGTGAAACTAGAAAAAGTTAATTAGGGATTCGCCGAAGAGGAAAGTTCTGTTTTTAACCCTTTTAACCTTGTCCACCACACAATCTCTTTCGCCATGGCCACCAGGCAGATAAAAACCGCCTGCCCTTCCTCCTCGAAGGAAGACGGCGAGACCATCTGCACAATGGACCCAGTCGATAACCGGATCAGTCCTACAGGCAACAGCAACTGTTCGACATAGCTCCACAAGTCAGCAATGCTCGGGCACTGAACGAGTGCGTGCACGACGGTTTCGTCGCTCTGCGCGCATCTCGGACAGGCTCGGCTGACGGCACTTCCGCGCCTGTAGAGCTTATCTCGAACCGGCAGCGCTCCCCGGTAGCACTGCCAGGCCAAGGATTTTGGAAGTTATCCATAGGCCCCGGGCCGAAAGTTCTCCGGAAGAGTACAAACAGCCGATCTTCTTCGACGACCAGGATCTCTCCGAGAATGTCGTCGCTCTTCCCCTCTACTAGTCTTCTATAGAACGCCGAGGTGGATGTTCCACCGATACTGGTGGCCAGCTGGCAGAGGGCAGTGAGCGCCTGGAGACATTCCAGTTTCCAAGCGCTATCCTTCGGTCTTTTTCTGACCCAGGACTGCAGCTCCGTCAAGGAGACAATCTGTGGGAAAACGTGCCTGGCGAACGGCGACCACACCTGTTCACCGTCAAGGAAGCACCAGAGATGTCGCAGCCTCAGCGCATGTTTGCGCATCATCAGCCATGGCATGCCCAGTCCTCTACGCAACGGGTGTAGACAGCAGATGGATTGTCTGATCATGGAAGCGCGTCCCTCCCACAAAAAGCGGAAGAGGAGGCGCTCCATTTTGGTGAGAATTGGGCTGGAGCAAGGGACGACGATGAGGCGGTAGCAGATGACGGATGCGATGTACGCATTCGCCACCTCCGCCCGGCCTTTCAGGGACAGCTTCCTCTCGGCCCATTTCTGGGTGAGGGAGGCCACCCTGCTCGTCACCTCGTTCCAGTTTTTCTCCATCTGGAGGTCCGGTCCGAACCAGACTCCGAGCAATTTAACCGATCCGTCCGTCCAATGCCCCACGACGCTGTCGGAGCGCATGAACTTGCTTCTCCAGGTGCCGAGCTGCAAGCCCACCGACTTTTCCTGGTTTATCTTTGCTCCTGTCACCGCTTCGTATTCCTTGAGAGCGGTGCCGAGCATCTGGACGTGTCTGGTGCTCGACACCACCACGGTGACGTCGTCGGCGTAAGCCGACTCGGATTTCCCGCAACCTAGTTCACGTGGGACGCCCCTCATCACCCCCAGTTTGTGCAGTAACGGCTCGAGAGCCAATACATACAAGAGGGACGAGAGGGGACAACCCTGGCGGACTGAGCGCATGATGCTGAACGGCTGCGACAGGTGACCGTTCACCCTCACAACTGAGCAGATGTCGCTGTACATCGCTGCGATCCAACCCCTGAAAACGGGCCCGAAACCGGCTGCCTCGAGGACCGCCGCCAGGTACCGATGATCGACCCTATCGAATGCTTTGGTTTGATCCAAGTTGAGCAAGGCTCCACCCGTTCCAGGTTCCTTAACCACCCTCTCGTTGATGTATCGCATGAGGTGGAGGTTGTCGTGTATGGATCTGTCCGGAATGGCGCATGTCTGCGCCTCTCCCGCCAGACCCTTGACGACAAGCGCCAATATCGTTCCTAACACCTTGGCCAAAATCTTGAACTCTGCGTTTAGCAGGGTTATGGGCCTGAAATTATCGATAACATCCCCCTTGTTCGGGTCTTTTCTCAGCAGCGCCACTGCTCCCCGGCTCACAAAACTGGGAATGTTCCCGTTCTGCTGCCAGTTGCAGTAGACGTCTGCCAAGAGGTCACCGAACAAGTCTGACATAAATGCATAAACCTCGTAGGGCAGACCATCGAAACCGGGCGATTTACCCCTTGTGCAGTTAGCCATCGCTTCCTGTATTTCACCGGCTGTTATTGGCTTTTCGCAACACTGTGCTGCGGTCGTCGAGAACCGAGGCAGTCCGTCGAGGCATGCACTGAAGTCCATGCCCCGATCCGGGCCGCCGCTGCTTCCGAACAGTTCAGCAAAGTGCTGCTGAAAAGCTTCACACATCCGCTCGGGTTCGAGCATCACGCACCAGTTTTGGTCAGACAAAGACAGAATTATGGTTTTGTTGCCACGTCGCGCCTTTGCCACCCGGCAGAGCACCCGGCAGAGCACGCGCTCTGGCTCTGACAACGCAGCCTTCGTGTTTTGCGTTGAAGAATTGGTCGAGTGCCAATCTCGCCGCAAGCACGTCGGTTGCGATGCCTGTCCTAAACGCCTCTTCTAGCTTTCTGACTAGCTTTCCCTCTACTCTATTTTCCTCTATCACTACTCCTTTGCTAAACCTAATCGACTCTACTTTAATTGCCCTTTTCAGGGCAACCACCACCTATTGTTGACGACCGCTCCCGTCAACGCCCGCTTAACTAATACGCTAATCCGGTCTCTGTATGCTTTGCGCGCCGGGAAAGACGCGTTCAGCTTCCAGTAACCAGGCCCTTGTCTATGAAGTCTGTCTATGTCGATCTCACAGATCACAAATTTGTGGTCTGTGTAGTCGACTATTTTAAATTGTGGACAACTTATACTAGCCTTATCTAGTTCTCTGCAGAATACCCTATCGAGATACGATCTGGATGACCCGACGCGGTTTGTCCATGTCCACATTGGCACATTCGGATGATCCAGTCGATACCTATCAGACAGTTCAAAACGTTTGAGCAGGTTGGTGAGGCTCTTGCACCCTCCTCCCCTATCCACTAGCTCCACACAATTCCAGCGTGCATCCAAGATATCGTTCCAGTCGCCCACTAACAAGAAAGGTCTCTAGACGTCTGAAGAAATCTGGTCGCCCTGCCCCTGTTGGGGCGTAGACGGCTACTAGCCTGAAGGCATTGCCATCGCTGCCGGTCACGTCCAGCACCACCGACTTACCTTATGGGTCTAGGAAGATGACCCGTATGGCGAGATCCAAGCATCTCCGAAAAAGGACGGCAACCCCTCCCCCCGATCCTGGACGGCTGGGAGATGCGTATACATCGTAGCCGCCGAAGATCGGTGTGAAGACTTGTCCTTCGGAGATTCTGGTCTCACTGATGGCCACCACATCTATGTTTAGTGACCTGAGGCCGTTGAGCAGGTGACCCTGCTTCCAAGATGACCCCAGGCCACGTGCATTTATACTGCCTATTCTGAGTACGGCCATGTTGGATGAGAAACGGGGCAAGTGAGAAAAGGTCACTTACCTTGATCGTGTGGTGAAGGGACAGTAGAACCGTCCCTTTCGCTGGTCATGGGTGTTTCCAAGAGGATGTCAATGAATATCCTCTTGGTAACCGACCCTCTGAAGTCTCCAACTGCGTTGGGGAATTTTTGTTTTAAAGGTTTGTAATGTTCTATTGAGATTTCAATGATGCTTATGTTTGTCGGGAGAGTTCTTGGTGTTGGTGGGGTGTAGTAGTTTTTTTCTGTGATGTCTGTGTGCTGCTTTATATATTGTATGAGTTCTTTTTTTGCCATGTTTATGGTTGTGTACTTTTTTTTTGGGGGGGGGGGTGATTTTGTTGCTGTTTTCTTCTTATTGCTGTTTGGTGTGTGTGTCTTGTTTTGTTTGCGTTGTTGGTGTTTTTGGTGATGCTGGTGGTGGTGTGGTTGTTGTTGTCAGTGGTGCTTGTGGTGGTGATGGTGATAATAATAATAATATTGTTGCTACTACAACACGTGACACGCTCTCAAGTCAATGTTGAATATTTCCATTGTCTATAGTTACATATATTATCTGGTTTGTTTTAAATTAAACCTTATCACCATCTACAATCTTTACTGTCAAATAATTTACTATTGTGTTCAAATGAAAATATATTATCACACACACACACATACACACACACACACACACACACACACACACACACACATATATGTATATATATATACATATATATATATATATATATATATATATATATATATATATATATATATATATATATATATATATATATATATATACAGAGGTTATATTTAATTTGTTGGGATTCAACAACATTTAAAATGTTTATAACTGATATAAAGCACTCAACTAGTTGTCTATCCAGGAAGCTCCAACCGTTAAGGTTGTCTTTTTTCCGGGTATGTCAATATTTATTTATAAAACAAATCTGTATTTTATCTGATGAAAGCGCACCATAATTTGCCTTGGTTGCCCTTGAAATATATATAATAAAATAAATATGGTTTTATAAATATAGTTTACCTTTATTAATATAATGTATATATATATATATATATATATATATATATATCTAAGGCGGGTAAAATTCCCGAGATCCATGGACGAGTTCTCTCCAGCGGTCTCTGTCCCTCGTTATCGCTGCCATGTCCTGCATCTCCAACAGACCAGTGTCTGTCCTTAGGGCATCAACATACGTCAACCTTGGTCTTCCCCTTCTAGTGTGTCCATGTAGGGGCTCCCAAAGGAGTACTGAGTGCAATGTCAACTCTGGATGTCGGTGAGCATGTCCAGCTAACCTCAGTCTCCTCTGTGTCACTTTTGAGCTGACTTTTGGGATGCTCCCATACAGCTCTGAGTCTTTCATCCTCAGTGTATACTGATTAATGTTCAGAGCCATCCTCAGCATTCTCGTGTAGCACCCATCCACCATCTGAGTGAGTTTCTTGGTCAGTGTCCAAGTCTCAGACCCATACAGCAGCACAGACTCCACTACAGCAATGAAGAGGCAGATTTTCAGGTCTCTACGAATGTCCGACTTCCACACCGATCTCAAGCTGTGGCACGCCGCCCAGGCCTTGCTCTTCCTCTCAACCACATCATCCTCCGTATTCCCAATCTTTGCTCCCAAATACAGGAAGTCCTCAACCAATTCCAGCGGCTTCCCGCCTACATTAGTGATCCCTCTGGCTTCTCAACATTCTCTACCAGATATTTTATTTTAGTCTCATTCATTCTCAGCCTCACACTCATCGACACAGTCTCAACCTCCCGCATCAAATCCTCTGCCTCCTTCACTGTATTTGTCACCAAAACTATGTCGTCGGCAAATTCAGCATCCGATACCTTTTTCGCCCTAACTCTCCTGCTCTGAGCCGGTGCTACAGTAAAGCCAGAGTCCTGGTATTTCTCCAGTGCAAGGCGCATACAATAGTCCACTACGATGACAAAAAGGTAGGGAGCCAATGTATCTCCCTGGAGCACTCCAGCCAGTATCTAAAAGAACTCTGTCATCCCATCAGGTGTAATGACTTGGGCCTTGGTGTTGGTGTAGAGCAGTGATATCAGGTCCACTATCTTCTTGGGGATTCCATAAGCCTGTAAGATCTTCATCAGGCAGTAACGGTCCACAGAATCAAAGGCCTTCCTAAAGTCAATGAAAACCATGACCGCAGGAAGGCACTTTGCTCTAGCTCCCTCTAATATCTTCCTCAGCATCAGGATGTGACTGGTGGTTGATCTACCCTCTCTGAAGCCGTTCTGGTTGTCCCTGAGCTTCTTCTCCATCTCAGGCTGGATCCTGTTAAGAATCATCCTGTTGAGGGTCTTTGCCACAAGTGACGTCAGTGAGATCCCCCGGTAGTTGTTTAAAAACAGTATATTTAAATTAAGCCGGCTTAATTTAAATATACTGTTTTTAAACCTTTCCAACACTAATTTGCATAATAAAACAACAATAAATCTAATAACTCCACTATCCAGGAGATTCCAACCAGAATGGTTGCATTTTTAATGGTATGTCAATATTTATTTATAAAACTAACCTATATTATATTTTATCTGATGAAAGCGCACCATAGTTTGCTCTGGTGGCCCTTGAAATATGTATAATGAAATAAATATGGTTTTATAAATATAGTTTCCATTTATTAATATATTGTGTATTTACTCCACTAACTTGTTGAGTGCTTTATATCAGTTATAAAAATGTTTAAGCTTGTTGAATCCCAACAAATTAAATATAACCTCTGCATATATATATATATATATATATATATATATATATATATATAGAGAGAGAGAGAGAGAGAGAGAGAGAGAGAGAGAGAGAGAGAGAGAGGGAGAGAGAGAGAGAGAGAGTGAGAGAGAGAGAGAGCGAGAGAGAGTCTGCGGGGCTGAGATTAGGAAGACCACAAATCATAGGAGTACTCTATGCATAGGAAGAAGAAGAGTGGGTCTAGTGGAAGGTAAAAACCCGACTACGACACCAAGCGGTTTCGGCTGGTATTCAGCAACCCTTTCAACTATATATATACATACGAATAAACGTTAACACTAGCTTGTGTAACTTGATGATTATCATATTATGCGCATTTCTGTTACACCAGAGTGTTGCATGAATACAACACTTTGGTGTAACAGAAATACGCAAAATATGATAATTATGTAATTATATAAACCAGTCTTAACGTTTATTCGTTTAACGATATCTGCCGTGTCAGATACGATCCCATATCAATGGTGGATACATGCTACCGGCGTGGAGTGCTCCAACCTGCTTACAGGACAATTTGTAATTGTGATGCGGTACAACGATAACTGGATATATATATATATATATATATATATATATAGTTAAAAGAATAGAGGTGTAACACACAAGTTATTATATATTGGTAAACGGAATAGAAAATGCTGACAAATTGTTCACAGTTGAAAAATGGTTTAATTAGGAATAAAAGAGTATTAGTGATTGTATGGGTTAGTATTCAGTTGTGGTTTTAAGTTTTTAAGTTTTTACCGGTTGCGCATTTCTAAATGCTTTTCAAAAATAATTTTGAGATAGAGTGTCCGTGCTGTTTGCTCTGATCTGATTAGTTTTGGGAATTCTACCTGTTTTTATGTTAAAAAAATGGCTCCAGATGGACAACGTTTTATAGTAAAACACAATTTCACATGTGCATCGGAAAATTTAATATATGTATTAACTTGTTCAGGTTGTCGAGAATAATACATAGGCCAGACCAAAAACAGCCTCCGCCAACGCATGACTGTCCATAGATCCCAAATTAAAATACGGGAATACAGGAAAATACCACTTAGTGAACACATTGATACCTGTGCTGCCCAAAATCATCCCAACTTCAGAATCTTTCCCCTCTACAAATTTAAAGATAATGCCATCCACACCCAGCGCATCAGCAAGGAATCTTACTTCATTAACAAATACGGACCCCGTCTAAACACTTCTCCCTAAGACGAACCCACAACATACACACGTCAACATACATACCTACATCAGCACACATCTCTACCCACATATAAACACAATGACACACGTAAACACACATGCTCTATGGTGCAATACAAAAAAATATATGTGCATATATATGTATGTATATATGTATATATATATATATATGTAGTGAAAATATATATGTGTGTGTGTGTGTGTATATATATATAGTGAATATCATTTCACACCTT
>OZ024741.1:19977450-20122450 GCA_964016885.1 Eledone cirrhosa
GGATTATGTTACTGATTACATAAGACAGTGTAACGCAGTCTTCGTTCAATTTCTGTGTATATTGTCAATTACGATTATATTTGATGTATCATATCTACATGTATATATATTTGCGTATAATATCAATATGCACACTACACATGCTAGCAGAAAACCACCCGAATGGTGGTTTTTCTGCTAGTACTGTTAAGTCTTTGATATTTACACCGTACAAATGATGATTATCCTAGCTTCATCATTCCTGAGGTTTAATTGGTATTTAATGTCCTTCATCATTCCTGGGGTAAAATTTTTGGTATTTAATGTCGTAGCTACATCATTCCTGAGGTAAAATTGGTATTTAACACACTTTCTCAGTCATTTTGAAACTTTTATTGTTACCCCGAAGAGAAAAATGTACAATATATCTACATCTGTATAAGGACAGAGAGTATACGAAATGATTCATAACGTTTCAAATAATTGAATGTACAACTCTTCCGAAACATGTGTAAGGAAATAAATATTATTTTAAAAGGATAAAAAAAATTTTTTTTTTCACCTATTTGCTCTGTGTTTATGTCTACACCTCCAAATATTTCTCACTAAAATCTTCTTTTTCTTCAAACCAATATAATATATAAACACATTGAGCTAATTCTGAAAAGACTTGGCAGTTATATTTTATCATATATAATTCTCTACTTCCCTTTGAGTATTATATATATATATATATATATATATATATATATATATGTATGTGTGTGAGTGTGTGTGTGTGTGTGTGTGTGTGTGTGTGTGTGTGTGTGTGTGTGTGTGTGTGTGTGTGTATGTGTGTGTGTGTGTGTGTGTGTGTGTGTGTGTGTGTGTGTGTGTGTGTGTGTGTGTGTGTGTGTGTAAAAAATGTGAGATCGGAGTTTCGATTCAACACGTGTTTCGCAAATGACCAGCTCTAAAGTCACTAAGAAAGATATTGACGGATGCCCAGCAGTAAACCGTAGCTAAATATCCCGTAGGCAGAAAATACAACCAACCTGACAGTGGAGTATGCAGATACCCATCAGAATGTCCCGATTTTCACTTCAAAGTGTGAACTATTTTCAAAACGAATGATCGTGTCTGAAATACGCATGCGTATTTCAGACACGTAGACCAGTTAAGACAGAACATATCGATCGTTCGTTTTTTTTTGTTTTTTGTTTTTTTTTGTTAACTGTTTCAGTTCCACATTTGAAAAGAGGGTGAAAGCCCTGAAATAACATGTTGAAATATACTGGGTAAAAATATCATTGTTATGTTTTGTCATTATTTGGCCTTTATATATTTCTACCTCCTTGTACCGGATTTTTGAAAATTATTGGTCTTTTATTGCACACACACACACACACTCACACACACACACGCACCCCCCCCCCCCCCACCCACCCACCCCACACACACACACACTCACATATATATATATATATATATATATATATATATATATATAGTTAGGGAAGCAGAAAATTGATTATTGTAATCCAGTTCGTGGTTAAGATAGCCAGTTTCATGGACGGTTTCAACGTACGGTTAGGGGTGACTCCACAAGTTTGTAAGAATCGCGTTCAATCTTGGAGTATAAAGAATAAAAGAGAAAACACAGGTAAGCATTAAAAAAAGGATTTTATCCGGGTATTTACGACCGTTTCATTGGTAAGTGCAACCTTATATCGCTATACTGCAAATAGCAGCCACTCAATAATAATTGTTATACACCTCCAAATTTTCAAAATAATGAATAAGTTACTCGTAAAAGGTTCTTAATATATAAAACACATTTTTTTGGAATCGTATTTACTAGTATAGAGAGAGAGGAAGGAGGAGAAGAATTAGGAAGTAGAGTGACAAACGGAGTAGTAAATTGATGACATCAAGTGACTTGATGTCGACAATTTACTACTCCGTTTATACGACCGATAGATAGTATTAGCAATTGGAAAGACCAATGGAAACATTGTTTCCTCGGTCCGATTTGACAAAAGTCAATCGACTCACATATGTATGTATATATATATAGACAGAGAGAGAAAGTCAGACGGAGTGAGACATAAATAGATATATATATATGTATGAGTGTTTGTATAATAATTAATATTATTATTTGGCAGTATCGGTAGAGGGTCGGACGCCATGCTTTGCAGCACAGTTACGTCCCTTTACGGACTGAGTTCAAATCCCGCCAAGGTTAACTTTGCCTTTCATCCTTACGGGGTCGATAAAATAAAGTACCAGTAATTCACTGGGATAATTGCTGGCCTTGTGCCAAAAGGTAGAAACAATTATTATTATGATCGTTGTACATTTTTGATGAAGGCCAATTTAATTAAATCGAACCAATTACTTGATATACTTCTGGAAAATAGATAGCAAATTGAAGATTGGGATGGAATTTAAACCACGTAAATAAATACAGGGTAATTTTTTCTTTTGAACGACTATAGAAGTATTAAGATTGACTACACATTTCTGTGTTACAATTAACTGGCTTTAAGCCAAGGAATACCAAAATCGATTTCTGTCCCAGTTGTAAATGTAGTTTTCGTACAATCGATTAGAAGACTTATTTTCTCGTGATTACCTCTGTTGCTCTCAAGGAAGCAAAGTACACAATATATACACAATATAAAATAGAGATATATTATATGATAGGAAAAATATCTGTTTAAGAGTGCATATTTGGCAGCATTACATATTATATATATACGTGTGTATGTGTATATATATATTATATATATATATGCGTGTGTGTGTATATATATATCACACCATAAACGGTGGGAGTTCAGTGAGATTCCCCCGTACACCTTTTCCATCTAAAGCCGTGCTTTTTTTTCAAAAATTTCAAGTTTCGTTATATATACATATAAACGTTCCCCCGCGTGTGTATATATATATAAATATTTATTTATATATGTATATATACATGGGTGTGTTTATGTATGTGTGTCCAATATATAAATAATGTATACGACAGATCCGATCATCATCACCACCACCATCATCACCACCAACAACGCCACCATCACCATCACCGCCACCACCACCATCATCACCACCACCAACAACACCATCATCACCATCACCAACAACAACACCACCACCACCACCACCACCACCACCACCACTATCACTATCACCACCATCATCATCACCACCACCACCACCGCCACCACTACTACCTCCATCTTATGAGACTTACCATGTCCACCCCTTTCCATCCTATCCTCACACAAATTCAATTATGCCAACTCCTCCTCCTCCCCGCAATTGGAAATGTGCAAAAATCTACAGTATACACACTCACACTCACACAGATATATATATATAAACGGAAAAAATGAAACGAAATTTCATTTCTCACTCTTAGTACGGCTGTTACTTAAATATAAGTATGTACTGTACATACATATATGTATACAGACGTACAGTAGTATGTATATATATATACATACATGCACATATATATATATGTACGTATGGATTCACCGAACATTTATTATAATGCTCGGTGTGTTTGTAAACAAACATCCCGAATTAAGCCGTACAGTGTCTAGCAACCATCGTTGCTCATTTGTTCAGGAAGGTATACGTTGCTGACGATAGCTAATAAGCTTGAAACTAGTACAGCGTTCCTTTGTCAGTGTTGAACAAATGAGCAACGATGGTTGCTAGACACTGTACGGCTTAATACGGGATGTTTGTTTATAAACACACCGAGCATTATAATAAATGTTCGGTGAATCCATACGTACATGTATATATGTGTGCATGTATGTATATATATATATACATACTACTGTACATCTGTATACATATATGTATGTACGTATACATACTTATATATAAATATATATATATATATATATATATATATATATATATATATATATAATTGGTTATGCACGAGTGCATTAATGTTTTCCAGGACACAGTGTTATGTACCGTGTAGTGGAATGTCAGCTTACAACAGAGTGGTGCTCAACGAAATGCAGAAAAAAGGTGTATATTCCAGTTTAGCTATATTCCGGGGCGTGTATAAAGAATTAAAAAGAACAGAAAGATGCAGTAAAAGAGATTTATTTGGTTCTTACGTACGTTTCAATAGACATCTATTTGCCTAGATCTCGCTACATCTATAATATTATATATTTAGTAGAGCATTCGATATCCAATGCACAATCGATCCCATATCATCAGAGATTATGTTTACCGCACCAGAATGTTCAGGTTTTTATAGGAATTCATGTGAAGTTGAAGTAGAGAAGAAGGAGGATGTGACAAAGACGAGAGAGATAGGGGGGTTTTTCATAGTTGTTGAGGTAAAACAGAGGGGAGGATGAAATATGATAATGAAGTCTAGATATGGACTAGTCCAACTATGTGTGTGTGCTAGAGAGATGGTAGACGTTGATAGGTTTACGATCTATGATAGATGGAGGCAAGGGAGATTATGTCGAGTGACTTGTAAAGTATGTAGGAGGAGATGTTGAATAGGGGAGATGTGGTTAATAGAAGGCATAGCAATAATCCATGGGGATAGATAGAGGAGGTAGAAGGAAGATAGAGGAAGGCAGAAGTCGCAGGATCAAATCAAGCCAGGTTTGTATTTAGAGAAGGTAGCCTTGAGTCTGTGATTGCAATATAGAGTCCTTTCCGTTCTGTTGTTGAGAAGAGTATAACTCGATTTTAGTATGTAAAATAGCTCCATATTGCATAATCGGCAGTAAGGCTGGCCTGCACGATATGCGGAAGCACTAGAAAGTTTTGTCCATTTCAAAGTGTATTGCAGGTTACTTTCGCGCAACTGCCAAATTGTATTGACTAAGGTAGTTACGGAACGGTATTTGATGTTCTTTATCGAACTACGGTGTTGGTACCAACGAGATTTAAAAGTGGTAGAGGTACAGCCGATATAGTGCCATCTTCGGTTATCCGATTCAACGGTGCATTGATACACCAATATATATATATATATATATATATATATATATATATATATATATATATATATATATATATATGTGTGTGTGTGTGTGTATGTATGTATGTATGTATGTATGTATGTATGTATGTATGTATGTATGTATGTATATACACACACACACACACACATATATATATATATATATATATATATATATATATATATATATATATATATATATATATATATATATATATGTGTGTGTGTGTGTGTGTCTATGTGTGTGTGTACACGCATGCATGCTTTTCACCTATTTCGATACATACATATAAACATCCCTAGTATTATACATATATATATATATATACACACACACGCAACACTCTTCACCAATCAGATTAACTATGTTTGTGTTGACTCCATCTTTAATATAAGATTAAGCTGTCTTTGGTGTCAGAAAGCGGTGAGTGACGGTCATGGGTGGAGGGAGTAAGAAAGGTGTAGCGTTAAATCCCGTGGGTTGGGGAAAGGTGGTGGTTCGATGGTGGTGGGTGATGTAAATACCTCCCACCGTACTAAAGTCATGTTTATATAAGATTAAGTTCGCTGTTGGCGTCAGTGCTATAACAATGCTGAACGGCCTCTGGGGCAGAACATCTATGTATGAATGTATGTATATATGTTTGTATATGTCTGTATGTATGTATAAACGTGTGTATATTTGTATATATCTGTATGTGTGTTTGTGTGTTTACGTGTATAATTAAATTTATATGTGTGTGTGTGTGTGTGCGTGTTATATATATATATATATGTGTGTGTGTGTGTGTAATATAGAGAAGAAAACATTCTTTTTCCTTTCAACTCATGAATTACAGGGACTAACGCGAGTTTCTGACTCGCGTTACTTCATTTTTATATATATATATATATATATATATATATATATATATATATATATGTGTGTGTGTGTGTGTGTGTGTGTACGTGCGTGTGTGCGTGCGTGTTATGTATATATATTTGTGTGTGTGAGCGTGTTATGTGTATATATTTGTGTGCTTGTGTGTGTGTGTTAGTATAGTTGACACGAAGCATAGTGAGATATGTAATGAATGTTTCTACTTTAGGCACAAGGCCAGCAATTACCCAGTGCATTACTGGTACTTTATTTTATCGACCCCGTAAGGATGAAAGGCAAAGTTAACCTCGGCGGGATTTGAACTCAAATGAATGACTTTCAGAAAGTTTCAGAAAGCTTGTACAATGCTATAAAAATATATAAAGGGCAAAGGATGACAAATAAACAAAACAAAGTAATGTTTTACCCAGTATATTTCAACATGATATTTCGGGACCCCATCCTCTTTTCAAATGTGGAGGTAAAACAGTTCAAAACAAATCGAATGATCAACATGTTCTTTCTTAACTGGCCTAGGTGTCTGAAATACGGATGCCAAAGTGTCTGAAATACGCACGCTCTCAGTCGTTATAGTTGATATAAACTAAGTAAAACATCATTTACTCATGTTTTTCTACCAGTATATTGTACTGGCTTTTTGAAACTTATCGGTTTTTATTACAATCGTGAGGTTGTGAGTTCGATTCCCAGACCGGGCGATGCGTTATGTCCTTGGACAAGACACTTTATTTCATGATGCTCCTTCTACCTGGAGTTGCGACCGATAGATAGTACTAGCAATTGGAAAGACCAATGGAAACATTGTTTCTTCGGTCCCATTTGACGAAAGTCGATCAACTATCGATATATATATAATTCTATTAAGGTTAAAAAGTGAGTCCTGTTACCCAGAAGTTTCGCCTGTTTTTCACAGGGTCATCTTTTCTACCGGTCGTCAACTACTTACGAATATATTAGCAGGGTGGTTTCTAATAGAGATGTATATGAAGGCATATGCTATGTTTATGTATAATAAACATATAAGAAACTCGCAATAAATGTGTTAAGCTCTGATCATGTCGCAACAATCTCAGTAGCCGTATGAGAACTTCAGACACGTATTTCAGGACTTTTATCTGTCATCAGCGACATGTAATCACTCGTTAGTGAAACAAGAATAAGCTATTGCCTGTATGTTTGTTTACGTATGAAATATTGGCTGGCAATGCTCCTTTGCATGTCGTGAAAAGGAAATATCGGCTGGGGACACTAATTTACATATCGTGCAAATGAAGCGTCGACTGGAAATGCTCATTTGCATATAGTTCGAATTTGACTGGTTAAAAATAATTAGCTGTAGTATTAACATCTTATTTCATAATAGAGATGAAGACATATACGACATGGTACTTTGAGGCAATAATTGTTTCTACTTTAGGCACAAGGCCAGCAATTATCCAGTGCATTACTGGTACTTTATTTTATCGACCCCGTAAGGATGAAAGGCAAAGTCAACCTCAGCGGGATTTGAACTCAGATCGTAAAGGGACGTAACTATGCTGGAAAGCATGGCGTCCGACCCTCTACCGATACTGCCAATCCATTGAGGCAATAATGACAATTATACACATATTCCTAATTTTTACTCCCATTTAAGTTAATCAAGTGTCAAGGTTGAAAGCTCTTCTAGACGTGGACTTTGTATAGAATCTACTAGTTGATTTCTACTATGTGGTCACGGGACAACAGTAACTGTACTGTCAAACATCTGTATCAGTAGCTGTCACTTATATACGTAAGACGATACAACTCAGAAGAGATATCAACTGATGAAGCTCATCGGATCCTCTTATGCTATTGCTGTGAATATACGTTATTCATTTAGCTACGTATATATCCAGGTGTGACAGAAACCGCCAACAGTATATGTAAATCAATTTTCTCTGGGTAGTTGCGAGTTTCTGTCCGATGTTTACACGTTGCCTATGCATTCTGTGTAAATTTCCCATTTTGAGACAACCAAATCTTTCTGTTTATCAATGATTGTTAATCGGACCATTCCAGATTGATCAACTCGCGTTGCTTTTGGGCAACATGATCACGATAAATTCCTATCATGTGTGTGTGTGTGTGTGTGTGTGTGTGTGTGTGTGTGTGTGTGTGTGTGTGTGTGTGTGTGTGTGTATGTGTGGTCTATGTTTAATATTGCTGGATGTAAAATTGTTTAAAGGATATCTAATAGTTACTTTCACAGGTAATTTCACGTGTGCTGTATCTGTACCCTGTACCATGTATTTATAGGAAGGACATTACAATACATAAAACGAAATACAACTTGACAGAACAACATTAGTTGATGTCCCTACCATACAATATAGAATCCGACATAGGAAATATTATTGTATTGAAAGAGTTAAATTGTCAAATATATATGAATTACCTCCCTTGACATTCCTGTGATTACACACATTATCTAGTTTATTGTTTTAAAACAGAGAGATATAGAACACGCAAAGATAGAAACACATACACACACAATCACGCATACACACACACACACACACACACACACACACACACACACACACACACACACACACACACACACACACACACACACGCACACACGCACACACACACTTACACATACACACACACACGGAGACACACACACACACACTCACACGCACATACACACACTCACACACTCACACACACACACACACTCACACATACACACATTCACACACACACTGAGGCATGCGTTCACACATATACGCTCACATACACAAAAGCGACACAGACACCGAGCGATATCCATACATACACTGAGATATTTTCATATATAAGATATTTTCACACAGATACATAGTGAGATACACACATACATCTAGATACACACACATACAGTGAGATACACACATACATCGAGATACACACACACATACAGCAACATACACGCACACACACATCTAGATACACACACATACAGTGAGATACACACATACATCGAGATACACACACACATACAGCAACATACACACACACACACATCTAGATACACACACATACAGTGAGATACACACATACATCGAGATACACACACACACACATCTAGATACACACACATACAGTGAGATGCACACATACATCGAGATACACACACACACACATCTAGATACACACACATACAGTGAGATACACACATACATCGAGATACACACACACATACAGCAACATACACACACACACATCTAGATACACACACATACAGTGAGATACACACATACATCGAGATACACACACACACATCTAGATACACACACATACAGTGAGATACACACATACATCTAGATACACACACATACAGCAACATACACACACACACACATCTAGATACACACACATACAGTGAGATACACACATACATCGAGATACACACACACACACATCTAGATACACACACATACAGTGAGATACACACATACATCGAGATACACACACACATACAGCAACATACACACATACACACACATCTAGATACACACACATACATAGAGATACACACACACACATACAGCGAGATACACACATACATCGAGATACACACACACACATACAGCGAGAATACACACACACATCTCGATACACACACACACATACAGCGAGATATACACACATACATCGAGATACATACAGACACATACAGCGAGATACACACACATATCTAGATACACACACATACATAGAGATACACACGCACACATACAGCGAGATACACACATACAGCGAGAATACACACAAACAGCGAGATATACACACATACAGCGAGATATATACAGACACACACATATACAATGAGATGAATAATCACAGAGACATCAAGACACACACACACACGTACACACACATACATAAATTGAGACATCTATGACAATACAGTGTAAAATTGGTCTCGTGTTTCTATACTAAGTGAAAGATCTAAGAAAGAGAACTGTACGATTGTGTGAGCTCAAAATTCACTTCTCCTCAAAATAATTGATCTGCCCTTTCAATAGACAATTGTGTTATTTCTATTCGGGAAGAATGGAAAGAGAAGATAAGAGGAGTCTTGTATAGAACCGGAACGAAAATAGTATTTGTTTGCAATTATGAATATTTTTCATGAAGATATATTATGTGTCTGTAATATACCAACACTGATACCACCAGTCTCCTTCTCTAGAACTTCATATCCAGATAAACACAACTTGGTACCAGTGCTTTTGGCCAGTCTGTTCGCTTGATTGATTGCTTCGCTTCCATATTTCGTAAAGTTCAGGTATAGAAATCAATGATAGCTAAAAAAAATAGAAAACTAAATCTGTGTACACATACATTAAATCTGTGTACACATACACACTTCTCACATGAATTCTAAATCTGTGTACACATACACTAAATCTGTGTACACATACACACTTCTCTACATTAATTCTAAATCTGTGTACACATACACACATCTCTACAGTCATTCGTTATATCAAACTATAAAAACGTCGTTATGCTCCACTACCATCTTGGTATGCATGGTACTGTAACACCCGAGGGAGTGGTAGGGGTGCTGTATTGACATTGGGAGTTTCTAGGGTATCTTAAAACCTGGCACAGCCCATCTCCTCTCCAGATCTGAATACAGCAGATGTCTTCCAGAGAATGACAGAGAGTGAGAGAATGGAAGTGAGAAAGAGATATAGAGGAGGAATCGACCCCAGTACTAGACTGGTACTTTTTTATCGACATCGAATGGATGAAGGGCAAGTTGTCCTCGACAGGATTTAAACTCAGAAAACAAAGAGCTGAAACAAATACCACAACGTTCTAATGACTCTACCAATTCGGCGCCTTAATACCCATCATGAAATATATCCAGCTACCTAAAGAGCTTGTCCTTGTTCGTACATGTTATAAGATACAACTAATCCACCAAAACTACTTTCATTATAACATACTTTGTCCTACACACTAACATCTCTACCAAGTCACCGCAAAGAGTGACGAACACCATGCTTCGCAACATAGAGTTACGGCCCTTTACGTTATAAGTTCAAATCCCGCCGAGGTTAGTTTGGCCTTTCATTTTACAGGTACCAGTAACTAGCTAGGGTCTATTTAATCGACTCCCCCACCCCTAAAGTTGTTGGCCTTGTGTCTAAATCAGAAACCATTATTTTGTCTTTTGCTCTACAATTTCTCTCAATTTTCTCTCCTTTTTCTCTCCTTATAAAATACCAGTTATAAATATCTTTTCATTAAACACAACGACGGTTTTTGTATACATGAGGGGTGAATACTGTTGATTGTAATTATCACTAGTATATTACTGGTACTTAGTTTATTGTTCAAGTTAAATTGGAAAATATAATTGTTTCTACTTTTGGCTCAAGGCTAGCAATCACCTAGTGCATTACTGGTACATTATTTTATCGACCCCGTAAGGATGAAAGGCAAAGTTAACCTCGGTGGGATTTGATCTCAGAATGGAAAGGGGCGTAACTCTATGCATCAAAGCATGGTGTCCGACCCTCTACCGATACTGCCAAACAAAATATAAGGCTCGTTCACAGTAAGATTAAAATTCTTCAATATTTTAAAGGATAAAACTAAAAGTTGTAAATCGTTTCACTGGAAGATGAAATATGAAAGGAAAACGATGAAACTGAAAACTATAAATCGTTTCACAGGGAGATGAAACATATGGAAGGCGTTCGTTCATCCATTTAAAATGTCTCATCGAAAATTGTATGAATGGTGTGGAATTTAAAGATGGAGGAGAAGTTACAGGGCGCCAGGAAAAAATATTCTAAACACTTTCTTTGTGGTTTTAGTCAGGAAGACAAATACTCTGCGCACGACCACCAGAACCCCCCACCACAACCACCCACTACAAAACCCCACCACAAAACCCCACCACAAGCCCCCACCACAAAACCTCACCACAAGACCCTACCACAAGACCCTACCACAAAACCCCACCACAAATCACCACCTCAAAACCCCACCATAAAACACCACCACAACCCCCACCACAAAACCCCTCCACAAGACGCTACCACAAAACCCCACCACAAAACCCCACCACAAAACACCACCTCAAAACCCCACCACAAAACCCCACCACACCCCTCACCACAAAACACCACCACAAAACCCCACCACAAAACCCCACCACAAAACACCACCTCAAAACCCCACCACAACCCCCACCACAAAACCCCACCACAAGACCCTACCACAAGACCCTACCACAAAACCCCACCACAAAACCCCACCACAAAACACCACCTCAAAACCCCACCACAAACCCCACCACAAAACCCCACCACAAAACTCCACCACAACCCCCACCACAAACCCCCACCACAAACACCCACCACAACACCCCACCACAACCCCCACCACAAAACCCTACCACAAGACCCTACCACAAAACCCCACCACAAAACACCACCTCAAAATCCCACCACAAAACCCCACCACAAAACCCCACCACAAAACCCCACCACAAGACCCTACCACAAGACCCTACCACAAAACCCCACCACAAAACCCCACCACAAAACACCACCTCAAAACCCCACCACAAACCCCACCACAAAACCCCACCACAAAACTCCACCACAACCCCCACCACAAACCCCCACCACAAACACCCACCACAACACCCCACCACAACCCCCACCACAAAACCCTACCACAAGACCCTACCACAAAACCCCACCACAAAACACCACCTCAAAATCCCACCACAAAACCCCACCACAAAACCCCACCACAAAACCCCACCACAAAACCCCACCACAACCCCCCACCACAAACACCCACCACAACCCACACCACAAAACCCCACCACAACCCACACCACAAAACCCTACCACAAAACCCCACCACAAAACCCCACCACAACCACCACCACAAAACCCCACCACAACCCCCACCACAAAACCACACCACAAAACCCCACCACAACCACCACCACAAAACCCCACCACAAAACCCCACCACAACCCCCACCACAAAACCACACCACAAAACCCCACCACAACCACCACCACAAAACCCCACCACAACCCCCACCACAAAACCACACCACAAAACCCCACCACAAAACCACACCACAAAACACCACCACAACCACCACCACAAAACCCCACCACAAAACCCCACCGCAACCCCCACCACAAAACCCCACCACAAAACCCCACCACAACCACCACCACAAAACCCCACCACAACCCCCACCACAAAACCACACCACAAAACCCCACCACAACCCCCACCACAAAACCCCACCACAACCCCCACCACAAAACCACACCACAAACCCCCACCACAAACACCCACCACAACACCCCACCACAACCCTCACCACAAAACCCTACCACAAGACCCTACCACAAAACCCCACCACAAAACACCACCACAAACCCCACCACAAAACCCCACCACAACCACCACCACAAAACCCCACCACAAAACCCCACCACAACCCCACCACAAAACCCCACCACAAAACCCTACCACAAAACCACACCACAAAACCCCACCACAAAACCACACCACAAAACCCCACCACAAAACCATACCACAAAACCCTACCACAACCACCACCACAAAACCCCACCACAAAACCCTACCACAAAACCCCACCACAAAACCACACCACAAAACCCTACCACAAAACCACACCACAAAACCCCACCACAAAACCACACCACAAAACCCCACCACAAAACCCCACCACAAAACCCCACCACAACCCCCACCACAAAACCCCACCACAAAACCCTACCACAAAACCACACCACAACCCCCACCACAAAACCACACCACAAAACCCCACCACGAAACCACACCACAAAACCCCACCACAACCACCACCACAAAACCCTACCACAAAACCCCACCACAACCACCACCACAAAACCCCACCACAAAACCCCACCACAACCACCACCACAAAACCCCACCACAAAACCCCACCACAACCACCACCACAAAACCCCACCACAAAACCCTACCACAAAACGACACCACAAAACCCCACCACAAAACCACACCACAAAACCCCACCACAAAACCACACCACAAAACCCCACCACAACCACCACCACAAAACCCCACCACAGAACCCCACCACAAAACCCCACCACAAAACCCCACCACAAAACCCCACCACAACCCCCACCACAAAACCACACCACAAAACCCTACCACAACCACCACCACAAAACCCCACCACAAAACCCTACCACAACCACCACCACAAAACCACACCACAAAACCCTACCACAACCACCACCACAAAACCCCACCACAAAACCCTACCACAACCCCCACCACAAAACCCCACCACAAAACCCTACCACAACCCCCACCACAAAACCCCACCACAAAACCCTACCACAACCACCACCACAAAACCCCACCACAAAACCCTACCACAACCCCCACCACAAAACCCTACCACAAAACCCTACCACAACCACCACCACAAAACCACACCACAAAAACCCACCACAACCCCCACCACAACCACCACCACAAAACCCCACCACAACCCCCACCACAACCCCCACCACAACCACACCACAAAACCCTACCACAACCACCACCACAAAACCCCACCACAAAACCCTACCACAACCACCACCACAAAACCCCACCACAAAACCCTACCACAACCACCACCACAAAACCACACCACAAAACCCCACCACAACCCCCACCACAACCACCACCACAAAACCCCAACACAACCCCCACCACAACCCCCACCACAAAACCACACCACAAAACCCCACCACAACCCCCACCACAACCACCACCACAAAACCCCACCACAACCCCCACCACAACCCCCACCACAAAACCACACCACAAAACCCCACCACAACCCCCACCACAACCACCACCACAAAACCCCACCACAACCCCCACCACAACCCCCACCACAAAACCCCACCACAAAACCCTACCACAACCACCACCACAAAACCTCACCACAAAACCCTACCACAACCCCCACCACAAAACCCCACGACAAAACCCTACCACAACCACCACCACAAAACCCCACCACAAAACCCTACCACAACCACCACCACAAAACCCCACCACAACCCCCACCACAACCCCCACCACAAAACCCCACCACAACCCCCACCACAACCCCCACCACAAAACCACACCACAAAACCCTACCACAACCCCCACCACAAAACCCCACCACAAAACCCTACCACAACCACCACCACAAAACCCCACCACAAAACCCTACCACAACCACCACCACAAAACCCCACCACAAAACCCTACCACAACCACCACCACAAAACCCCACCACAAAACCCTACCACAACCACCACCACAAAACCCCACCACAAAACCACACCACAAAACCCTACCACAACCACCACCACAAAACCCCACCACAAAACCCTACCACAACCACCACCACAAAACCACACCACAAAACCCCACCACAACCCCCACCACAACCACCACCACAAAACCCCAACACAACCCCCACCACAACCCCCACCACAACCACACCACAAAACCCTACCACAACCCCCACCACAACCACACCACAAAACCCTACCACAACCCCCACCACAAAACCCCACCACAAAACCCTACCACAACCACCACCACAAAACCCCACCACAAAACCCTACCACAACCCCCACCACAAAACCCCACCACAAAACCCTACCACAACCACCACCACAAAACCCCACCACAAAACCCTACCACAACCACCACCACAAAACCCCACCACAAAACCACACCACAAAACCCTACCACAACCACCACCACAAAACCCCACCACAAAACCCTACCACAACCACCACCACAAAACCACACCACAAAACCCTACCACAACCACCACCACAAAACCCCACCACAAAACCCTACCACAACCACCACCACAAAACCCCACCACAAAACCCTACCACAACCCCCACCACAACCACACCACAAAACCCTACCACAACCCCCACCACAACCACACCACAAAACCCTACCACAACCCCCACCACAAAACCCCACCACAAAACCCTACCACAACCACCACCACAAAACCCCACCACAAAACCCTACCACAACCCCCACCACAAAACCCCACCACAAAACCCTACCACAACCACCACCACAAAACCCCACCACAAAACCCTACCACAACCACCACCACAAAACCCCACCACAAAACCACACCACAAAACCCTACCACAACCACCACCACAAAACCCCACCACAAAACCCTACCACAACCACCACCACAAAACCACACCACAAAACCCCACCACAACCCCCACCACAACCACCACCACAAAACCCCAACACAACCCCCACCACAACCACACCACAAAACCCTACCATAACCCCCACCACAACCACACCACAAAACCCTACCACAACCCCCACCACAACCACACCACAAAACCCTACCACAACCCCCACCACAACCACACCACAAAACCCTACCACAACCCCCACCACAAAACCCTACCACAAAACCCCACCACAACCACCACCACAAAACCACACCACAAAACCACACCACAAAACCACACCACAAAACCCCACCACAAAACCCTACCACAACCACCACCACAACCACACCACAAAACTCCAGCACATCCATTACATCTTATGAAGGGGAAATCTGGCTTGATTAATGTGGAAATTGGTTATTAAGGAGCTATTGTATGTTAGAGGTGGTGTGTTCCTTCATTAGTGTAACGTCATGCACACTATTCACACTTAGCCGTAGCATGTTCCACACAATACATGTTGATTAATGATTTTAATTAGGATTTGATATTATTCTTTTCCAAATTTAATTTGTTTCTAGAATGTTGTATTCAGTGAGGGGGAGAGGTGTGTACATGGCGGCGAGATAATGATGATGTATATTAAGTTATGATCGCTGTCGTTGTTAAGTTATCATCTCTGTCGTTGTTAAGTTATCATCTCTGTCGTTGTTAAGTTATCATCTCTGTCGTTGTTAAGTTATCATCGCTGTCGTTGTTAAGTTATCATCTCTGTCGTTGTTAAGTTATCATCTCTGTCGTTGTTAAGTTATCATCTCTGTCGTTGTTAAGTTATCATCGCTGTCAATGTTAAGTTATCATCACTGTCGTTGTTAAGTTATCATCTCTGTCGTTGTTAAGTTATCATCTCTGTCGTTGTTAAGTTATCATCGCTGTCGTTGTTAAGTTATCATCGCTGTCGTTAAGTTATCATCTCTGTTGTTGTTAAGTTATCATCTCTGTCGTTGTTAAGTTATCATCTCTGTCGTTGTTAAGTTATCATCGCTGTCGTTGTTAAGTTATCATCTCTGTCGTTGTTAAGTTATCATCGCTGTCGTTAAGTTATCATCTCTGTTGTTGTTAAGTTATCATCTCTGTCGTTGTTAAGTTATCATCACTGTCGTTGTTAAGTTATCATCTCTGTCGTTGTTAAGTTATCATCTCTGTCGTTGTTAAGTTATCATCGCTGTCGTTGTTAAGTTATCATCTCTGTCGTTGTTAAGTTATCATCTCTGTCGTTGTTAAGTTATCATCTCTGTCGTTGTTAAGTTATCATCGCTGTCAATGTTAAGTTATCATCACTGTCGTTGTTAAGTTATCATCTCTGTCGTTGTTAAGTTATCATCTCTGTCGTTGTTAAGTTATCATCGCTGTCGTTGTTAAGTTATCATCGCTGTCGTTAAGTTATCATCTCTGTTGTTGTTAAGTTATCATCTCTGTCGTTGTTAAGTTATCATCTCTGTCGTTGTTAAGTTATCATCGCTGTCGTTGTTAAGTTATCATCTCTGTCGTTGTTAAGCTATCATCGCTGTCGTTAAGTTATCATCTCTGTTGTTGTTAAGTTATCATCTCTGTCGTTGTTAAGTTATCATCACTGTCGTTGTTAAGTTATCATCTCTGTCGTTGTTAAGTTATCATCTCTGTCGTTGTTAAGTTATCATCGCTGTTGTTAAGTTATCATCACTGTTGTTGTTAAGTTATCATCTCTGTCGTTGTTAAGTTATCATCACTGTCGTTGTTAAGTTATCATCTCTGTCGTTGTTAAGTTATCATCTCTGTCGTTGTTAAGTTATCATCGCTGTCGTTGTTAAGTTATCATCGCTGTCGTTGTTAAGTTATCATCTCTGTCGTTGTTAAGTTATCATCGCTGTCGTTGTTAAGTTATCATCGCTGTCATTGTTAAGTTATCATCTCTGTCGTTGTTAAGTTATCATCGCTGTCGTTGTTAAGTTATCATCGCTGTCGTTGTTAAGTTATCATCTCTGTCGTTGTTAAGTTATCATCGCTGTCGTTGTTAAGTTATCATCGCTGTCGTTGTTAAGTTATCATCTCTGTCGTTGTTAAGTTATCATCGCTGTCGTTGTTAAGTTATCATCGCTGTCGTTGTTAAGTTATCATCGCTGTCGTTGTTAAGTTATCAGCTCCGTCGTTGTTAAGTTATCATCGCAGTCGTTGTTAAGTTATCATCGCTGTCGTTAAGTTATCATCTCTGTTGTTGTTAAGTTATCATCTCTGTCGTTGTTAAATTATCGTCGCTGTCGTTGTTAAGTTATCATCTCTGTCGGTGTTAAGTTATCATCTCTGTCGTTGTTAAGTTATCATCACTGTCGTTGTTAAAGTATCATCTCTGTCGTTGTTAAGTTATCATCTCTGTCGTTGTTAAGTTCTCATCGCTGTCGTTGTTAAGTTATCATCACTGTCGTTGTTAAGTTATCATCACTGTCGTTGTTAAGTTCTCATCGCTGTCGTTGTTAAGTTATCATCACTGTCGTTGTTAAGTTATCATCACTGTCGTTGTTAAGTTATCATCGCTGTCGTTGTTAAGTTATCATCACTGTCGTTGTTAAGTTATCATCGCTGACGATGTTAAGTTATCATCGCTGTCGTTGTTAAGTTATCATCACTGTCGTTGTTAAGTTATCATCTCTGTCGTGGTTAAGTTATCATCTCAGTCGTTGTTAAGTTATCATCGCTGTCGTTGTTAAGTTATCATCTCTGTCGTTGTTAAGTTATCATCGCTGTCGTTGTTAAGTTATCATCGCTGTCATTGTTAAGTTATCATCTCTGTCGTTGTTAAGTTATCATCGCTGTCGTGGTTAAGTTATCATCTCTGTCGTTGTTAAGTTATCATCGCTGTCGTTGTTAAGTTATCATATCTGTCTTTGTTAAGTTATCATCACTGTCGTTGTTAAGTTATCATCACTGTCGTTGTTAAGTTATCATCTCTGTCGTGGTTAAGTTATCATCTCAGTCGTTGTTAAGTTATCATCGCTGTCGTTGTTAAGATATCATCTCTGTCGTTGTTAAGTTATCATCGCTGTCGTTGTTAAGTTATCATCGCTGTCATTGTTAAGTTATCATCTCTGTCGTTGTTAAGTTATCATCGCTGTCGTGGTTAAGTTATCATCTCTGTCGTTGTTAAGTTATCATCGCTGTCGTTGTTAAGTTATCATATCTGTCTTTGTTAAGTTATCATCAGTGTCGTTGTTAAGTTATCATCACTGTCGTTGTTAAGTTATCATCTCTGTCGTTGGTAAGTTTTCATCAGTGCCCTTGTTAAGTTATCATCACTGTCGTTTTTAAATTATCATCACTGTTGTTGTTGAGTTATCATCACTGTCGTTGTTATGTTATCATCTCTGTCGTTGTTAAGTTATCATCGCTGTCGTTTGTTAAGTTATCATCTCTGTCGTTGTTAAGTTATCATCGCTGTCGTTGTTAAGTTATCATCGCTGTCGTTGTTAAGTTATCATCTCTGTCGTTGTTAAGTTATCATCGCTGTCGTTGTTAAGTTATCATCGCTGTCGTTGTTAAGTTATCATCTCTGTCGTTGTTAAGTTATCATCGCTGTCGTTGTTAAGTTATCATCGCTGTCGTTGTTAAGTTATCATCGCTGTCGTTGTTAAGTTATCAGCTCCGTCGTTGTTAAGTTATCATCTCTGTCGTTGTTAAGTTATCATCGCTGTCGTTAAGTTATCATCTCTGTTGTTGTTAAGTTATCATTTCTGTCGTTGTTAAATTATCATCGCTGTCGTTGTTAAGTTATCATCTCTGTCGGTGTTAAGTTATCATCTCTGTCGTTGTTAAGTTATCATCACTGTCGTTGTTAAAGTATCATCTCTGTCGTTGTTAAGTTATCATCTCTGTCGTTGTTAAGTTCTCATCGCTGTCGTTGTTAAGTTATCATCACTGTCGTTGTTAAGTTCTCATCGCTGTCGTTGTTAAGTTATCATCACTGTCGTTGTTAAGTTATCATCACTGTCGTTGTTAAGTTATCATCGCTGTCGTTGTTAAGTTATCATCACTGTCGTTGTTAAGTTATCATCGCTGACGATGTTAAGTTATCATCGCTGTCGTTGTTAAGTTATCATCACTGTCGTTGTTAAGTTATCATCTCTGTCGTGGTTAAGTTATCATCTCAGTCGTTGTTAAGTTATCATCGCTGTCGTTGTTAAGTTATCATCTCTGTCGTTGTTAAGTTATCATCTATCGTCGCTGTCGTGGTTAAGTTATCATCTCTGTCGTTGTTAAGTTATCATCGCTGTCGTTGTTAAGTTATCATATCTGTCTTTGTTAAATTATCATCACTGTCGTTGTTAAGTTATCATCACTGTCGTTGTTAAGTTATCATCTCTGTCGTTAGTAAGTTTTCATCAGTGCCCTTGTTAAGTTATCATCACTGTCGTTTTTAAATTATCATCACTGTTGTTGTTGAGTTATCATCACTGTCGTTGTTATGTTATCATCTCTGTCGTTGTTAAGTTATCATCACTGTCATTGTTAAGTTATCATCTCTGTCGTTGTTAAATTATCATCACTGTCGTGGTTAAGTTATCATCTCTGTCGTTAAGTTATCATCTCTGTCGTTGTTAAGTTATCATCTCTGTCGTTGTTAAGTTATCATCACTGTCGTTAAGTTATCATCTCTGTCGTTGTTAAGTTATCATCACTGTCGTTGTTAAGCAATCATCTCTGTCGTTGTTAAGTTATCATCTCTGTCGTTGTTAAGTTATCATCACTGTCGTTGTTAAGTTATCATATCTCTCGTTGTTAAGTTATCAACGCTATCATTGTTAAGTTATCATCTCTGTCTTTGTTAAGTTATCATCACTGTTGTAGTTAAGTTATCATCACTGTCGTTGTTAAGTTATCATATCTGTCGTTGTTAAGTTATCAACGCTGTCATTGTTAAGTTATCATCGCTGTCGTTAAGTTATCATCTCTGTCTTTGTTAAGTTATCATCACTGTCGTTGTTAAGTTATCATTACTGTCGTTGTTAAGTTATCATCTTTGTCGTTTTTAAATTATCATCACTGTCGTTGTTAAGTTATCATCTCTGTCGTTAAGTTATCATCTCTGTCTTTGTCAAGTTATCATCACTGTCGTTGTTAAGTTATCATCACTGTCGTTGTTAAGTTATCATCTCTGTCGTTGTTAAGTTATCATCAGTGCCCTTGTTAAGTTATCATCACTGTCGTTTTTAAATTATCATCACTGTTGTTGTTAAGTTATCATCACTGTCGTTGTTATGTTATCATCTCTGTCGTTGTTAAGTTATCATCACTGTCATTGTTAAGTTGTCAGCACTGTCGTTGTTAAGTTATCATCACTGTCGTTGAGTTATCATCGCTGTCGTTGTTAAGTTATCATCGCTGTCGTTGTTAAGTTATCATCTCTGTCGTTGTTAAGTTATCATTGCTGTCGTTGTTAAGTTATCATCTCTGTCGTTGTTAAATTCTCATCGCTGTCGTTGTTAAGTTATCATCTCTGTCGTTGTTAAGTTATTATCACTGTCATTGTTAAGTTGTCATCACTGTCGTTGTTAAGTTATCATCGCTGTCTTTAAGTTATCCTCGCTGTCGTTGTTAAGTTATCATCTCTGTCGTTGTAAAGTTATCATCGCTGTCGTTGTTAAGGTATTATCTCTGTCGTTGTTAAGTTATTATCTCTGTTGTTGTTAAGTTATCATCTCTGTCGTTGTTAAGTTATTATCTCTGTCGTTGTTCCGTTATCATCGCTGTCGTTGTTAAGTTATCATCTCTGTCGTTGTTAAGTTATCATCTCTGTCGTTGTTAAGTTATCATCTCTGTCGTTGTTAAATTCTCATCGCTGTCGTTGTTAAGTTGTCATCGCTGTCGTTGTTAAGTTATCATCTCTGTCGTTGTTAAGTTATCATAGCTGTCGTTGTTAAGTTATCATCGATATCGTCGTTAAGTTATCATCGCTGTCGTTGTTAAGTTATCAGCTCTGTCGTTGTTAAGTTATCATCGCAGTCGTTGTTAAGTTATCATCGCTGTCGTTAAGTTATCATCTCTGTTGTTGTTAAGTTATCATCTCTGTCGTTGTTAAATTATCATCGCTGACGTTGTTAAGTTATCATCTCTGTCGTTGTTAAGTTATCATCTCTGTCGTTGTTAAGTTATCATCACTGTCGTTGTTAAATTATCATCTCTGTCGTTGTTAAGTTATCATCTCTGTCGTTGTTAAGTTCTCATCGCTGTCGTTGTTAAGTTATCATCACTGTCGTTGTTAAGTTATCATCACTGTCGTTGTTAAGTTCTCATCGCTGTCGTTGTTAAGTTATCATCACTGTCGTTGTTAAGTTATCATCACTGTCGTTGTTAAGTTATCATCGCTGTCGTTGTTAAGTTATCATCACTGTCGTTGTTAAGTTATCATCGCTGACGATGTTAAGTTATCATCGCTGTCGTTGTTAAGTTATCATCACTGTCGTTGTTAAGTTATCATCTCTGTCGTGGTTAAGTTATCATCTCAGTCGTTGTTAAGTTATCATCGCTGTCGTTGTTAAGTTATCATCTCTGTCGTTGTTAAGTTATCATCACTGTCGTTGTTAAGTTATCATCGCTGTCATTGTTAAGTTATCATCTCTGTCGTTGTTAAGTTATCATCGCTGTCGTGGTTAAGTTATCATCTCTGTCGTTGTTAAGTTATCAACGCTATCATTGTTAAGTTATCATCTCTGTCTTTGTTAAGTTATCATCACTGTTGTAGTTAAGTTATCATCACTGTCGTTGTTAAGTTATCATATCTGTCGTTGTTAAGTTATCAACGCTGTCATTGTTAAGTTATCATCGCTGTCGTTAAGTTATCATCTCTGTCTTTGTTAAGTTATCATCACTGTCGTTGTTAAGTTATCATTACTGTCGTTGTTAAGTTATCATCTTTGTCGTTTTTAAATTATCATCACTGTCGTTGTTAAGTTATCATCTCAGTCGTTAAGTTATCATCTCTGTCTTTGTTAAGTTATCATCACTGTCGTTGTTAAGTTATCATCTCTGTCGTTAAGTTATCATCTCTGTCTTTGTCAAGTTATCATCACTGTCGTTGTTAAGTTATCATCACTGTCGTTGTTAAGTTATCATCTCTGTCGTTGTTAAGTTATCATCAGTGCCCTTGTTAAGTTATCATCACTGTCGTTTTTAAATTATCATCACTGTTGTTGTTAAGTTATCATCACTGTCGTTGTTATGTTATCATCTCTGTCGTTGTTAAGTTATCATCACTGTCATTGTTAAGTTGTCATCACTGTCGTTGTTAAGTTATCATCGCTGTCTTTAAGTTATCATCGCTGTCGTTGTTAAGTTATCATCTCTGTCGTTGTTAAGTTATCATCGCTGTCGTTGTTAAGGTATTATCTCTGTCGTTGTTAAGTTATTATCTCTGTTGTTGTTAAGTTATCATCTCTGTCGTTGTTAAGTTATTATCTCTGTCGTTGTTAAGTTATCATCTCTGTCGTTGTTAAATTCTCATCGCTGTCGTTGTTAAGTTGTCATCTCTGTCGTTGTTAAGTTATCATCTCTGTCGTTGTTAAGTTATCATCGCTGTCGTTGTTAAGTTATCATCGCTGTCGTCGTTAAGTTATCATCGCTGTCGTTGTTAAGTTATCAGCTCTTTCGTTGTTAAGTTATCATCGCAGTCGTTGTTAAGTTATCATCGCTGTCGTTAAGTTATCATCTCTGTTGTTGTTAAGTTATCATCTCTGTCGTTGTTAAGTTATCATCACTGTCGTTGTTAAATTATCATCTCTGTCGTTGTTAAGTTATCATCTCTGTCGTTGTTAAGTTCTCATCGCTGTCGTTGTTAAGTTATCATCACTGTCGTTGTTAAGTTATCATCACTGTCGTTGTTAAGTTCTCATCGCTGTCGTTGTTAAGTTATCATCACTGTCGTTGTTAAGTTATCATCACTGTCGTTGTTAAGTTATCATCGCTGTCGTTGTTAAGTTATCATCACTGTCGTTGTTAAGTTATCATCGCTGACGATGTTAAGTTATCATCGCTGTCGTTGTTAAGTTATCATCACTGTCGTTGTTAAGTTATCATCTCTGCCGTGGTTAAGTTATCATCTCAGTCGTTGTTAAGTTATCATCGCTGTCGTTGTTAAGTTATCATCTCTGTCGTTGTTAAGTTATCATCACTGTCGTTGTTAAGTTATCATCGCTGTCATTGTTAAGTTATCATCTCTGTGGTTGTTAAGTTATCATCGCTGTCGTGGTTAAGTTATCATCTCTGTCGTTGTTAAGTTATCATCGCTGTCGTTGTTAAGTTATCATCTCTGTCATTGTTAAGTTATCATCACTGTCGTTGTTAAGTTATCATCACTGTCGTTGTTAAGTTATCATCTCTGTCGTTGGTAAGTTTTCATCAGTGCCCTTGTTAAGTTATCATCACTGTCGTTTTTAAATTATCATCACTGTTGTTGTTGAGTTATCATCACTGTCGTTGTTATGTTATCATCTCTGTCGTTGTTAAGTTATCATCACTGTCATTGTTAAGTTATCATCTCTGTCGTTGTTAAATTATCATCACTGTCGTGGTTAAGTTATCATCTCTGTCGTTAAGTTATCATCTCTGTGGTTGTTAAGTTATCATCTCTGTCGTTGTTAAGTTATCATCACTGTCGTTAAGTTATCATCTCTGTCGTTGTTAAGTTATCATCTCTGTCGTTGTTAAGTTATCATCACTGTCGTTGTTAAGCAATCATCTCTGTCGTTATTAAGTTATCATCTCTGTCTTTGTTAAGTTATCATCACTGTCGTTGTTAAGTTATCATTACTGTCGTTGTTAAGTTATCATCTTTGTCGTTTTTAAATTATCATCACTGTCGTTGTTAAGTTATCATCTCTGTCGTTAAGTTATCATCTCTGTCTTTGTTAAGTTATCATCACTGTCGTTGTTAAGTTATCATCACTGTCGTTGTTAAGTTATCATCTCTGTCGTTGTTAAGTTATCATCAGTGCCCTTGTTAAGTTATCATCACTGTCGTTTTTAAATTATCATCACTGTTGTTGTTAAGTTATCATCACTGTCGTTGTTATGTTATCATCTCTGTCGTTGTTAAGTTATCATCACTGTCATTGTTAAGTTGTCAGCACTGTCGTTGTTAAGTTATCATCACTGTCGTTGAGTTATCATCGCTGTCGTTGTTAAGTTATCATCGCTGTCGTTGTTAAGTTATCATCTCTGTCGTTGTTAAGTTATCAGCTCAGTCGTTGTTAAGTTCTCATCGCTGTCGTTGTTAAGTTATCATCACTGTCGTTGTTAAGTTATCATCTCTGTCGTTGTTAAGTTATCATCTCTGTCGTTGTTAAGTTATCATCGCTGTCGTTGTTAAGTTATCATCGCTGTCGTTGTTGAATTATCATCTCTGTCGTGGTTAAGTTATCATCGCTGTCGTTGTTAAGTTATCATCTCTGTCGTTGTTAAGTTATCAACTCTGTCGTTGTTAAGTTCTCATCTCTGTCGTTGTTAAATTATCATCTCTGTCGTGGTTAAGTTATCATCGCTGTCGTTGTTAAGTTATCATCGCAGTCGTTGTTAAATTATCATCTCTGTCGTGGTTAAGTTATCATCGCTGTCGTTGTTAAGTTATCATCGCTGTCGTTGTTAAGTTATCATCGCTGTCGTTGTTAAGTTATCATCACTGCAGTTGTTAAGTTATCATCGCTGTCATTGTTAAGTTATCAACTCTGTCGTTGTTAAGTTATCATCACTGTCGTTGTTAAGTTATTATCGCTGTCGTTAAGTTATCATCACTGTCGTTATTAAGTTATCATCTCTGTCGTTGTTAAGTTATCATCTCTGTTGTTGTTAAGTTATCATCACTGTCGTTGTTATGTTATCATCTCTGTCGTTGTTAAGTTATCATCACTGTCATTGTTAAGTTGTCATCACTGTCGTTGTTAAGTTATCAACACTGTCGATGTTAAGTTATCATCGCTGTCGTTGTTAAGTTCTCATCACTGTCTTGTTAAGTTCTCATCGGTGTCGTTGTTAAGTTATCATCGCTGTCGTGGTTAAGTTATCATCGCTGTCGTTGTTAAGTTATCATCTCTGTCGTTGTTAAGTTATCATCTCTGTCGTTGTTAAGTTCTCATCGCTGTCGTTGTTAAGTTATCATCACTGTCGTTGTTAAGTTATCATCTCTGTCGTTGTTAAGTTATTATCACTGTCATTGTTAAGTTGTCATCACTGTCGTTGTTAAGTTATCATCGCTGTCGTTGTTAAGTTATCATCACTGTCGTTGTTAAGTTATCATCACTGTCGTTGTTAAGTTATCATCGCTGTCGTTGTTAAGTTATCATCACTGTCGTTGTTAAGTTATCATCGCTGACGATGTTAAGTTATCATCGCTGTCGTTGTTAAGTTATCATCACTGTCGTTGTTAAGTTATCATCTCTGTCGTGGTTAAGTTATCATCTCAGTCGTTGTTAAGTTATCATCGCTGTCGTTGTTAAGTTATCATCTCTGTCGTTGTTAAGTTATCATCACTGTCGTTGTTAAGTTATCATCGCTGTCATTGTTAAGTTATCATCTCTGTGGTTGTTAAGTTATCATCGCTGTCGTGGTTAAGTTATCATCTCTGTCGTTGTTAAGTTATCATCGCTGTCGTTGTTAAGTTATCATCTCTGTCATTGTTAAGTTATCATCACTGTCGTTGTTAAGTTATCATCACTGTCGTTGTTAAGTTATCATCTCTGTCGTTGGTAAGTTTTCATCAGTGCCCTTGTTAAGTTATCATCACTGTCGTTTTTAAATTATCATCACTGTTGTTGTTGAGTTATCATCACTGTCGTTGTTATGTTATCATCTCTGTCGTTGTTAAGTTATCATCACTGTCATTGTTAAGTTATCATCTCTGTCGTTGTTAAATTATCATCACTGTCGTGGTTAAGTTATCATCTCTGTCGTTAAGTTATCATCTCTGTGGTTGTTAAGTTATCATCTCTGTCGTTGTTAAGTTATCATCACTGTCGTTAAGTTATCATCTCTGTCGTTGTTAAGTTATCATCTCTGTCGTTGTTAAGTTATCATCACTGTCGTTGTTAAGCAATCATCTCTGTCGTTATTAAGTTATCATCTCTGTCTTTGTTAAGTTATCATCACTGTCGTTGTTAAGTTATCATTACTGTCGTTGTTAAGTTATCATCTTTGTCGTTTTTAAATTATCATCACTGTCGTTGTTAAGTTATCATCTCTGTCGTTAAGTTATCATCTCTGTCTTTGTTAAGTTATCATCACTGTCGTTGTTAAGTTATCATCACTGTCGTTGTTAAGTTATCATCTCTGTCGTTGTTAAGTTATCATCAGTGCCCTTGTTAAGTTATCATCACTGTCGTTTTTAAATTATCATCACTGTTGTTGTTAAGTTATCATCACTGTCGTTGTTATGTTATCATCTCTGTCGTTGTTAAGTTATCATCACTGTCATTGTTAAGTTGTCAGCACTGTCGTTGTTAAGTTATCATCACTGTCGTTGAGTTATCATCGCTGTCGTTGTTAAGTTATAATCGCTGTCGTTGTTAAGTTATCATCTCTGTCGTTGTTAAGTTATCAGCTCAGTCGTTGTTAAGTTCTCATCGCTGTCGTTGTTAAGTTATCATCACTGTCGTTGTTAAGTTATCATCTCTGTCATTTTTAAGTTATCATCTCTGTCGTTGTTAAGTTATCATCGCTGTCGTTGTTAAGTTATCATCGCTGTCGTTGTTGAATTATCATCTCTGTCGTGGTTAAGTTATCATCGCTGTCGTTGTTAAGTTATCATCTCTGTCGTTGTTAAGTTATCAACTCTGTCGTTGTTAAGTTCTCATCTCTGTCGTTGTTAAATTATCATCTCTGTCGTGGTTAAGTTATCATCTCTGTCGTTGTTAAGTTATCATCGCAGTCGTTGTTAAATTATCATCTCTGTCGTGGTTAAGTTATCATCGCTGTCGTTGTTAAGTTATCATCGCTGTCGTTGTTAAGTTATCATCGCTGTCGTTGTTAAGTTATCATCACTGCAGTTGTTAAGTTATCATCGCTGTCATTGTTAAGTTATCAACTCTGTCGTTGTTAAGTTATCATCACTGTCGTTGTTAAGTTATTATCGCTGTCGTTAAGTTATCATCACTGTCGTTATTAAGTTATCATCTCTGTCGTTGTTAAGTTATCATCTCTGTTGTTGTTAAGTTATCATCACTGTCGTTGTTATGTTATCATCTCTGTCGTTGTTAAGTTATCATCACTGTCATTGTTAAGTTGTCATCACTGTCGTTGTTAAGTTATCAACACTGTCGATGTTAAGTTATCATCGCTGTCGTTGTTAAGTTCTCATCACTGTCTTGTTAAGTTCTCATCGGTGTCGTTGTTAAGTTATCATCGCTGTCGTGGTTAAGTTATCATCGCTGTCGTTGTTAAGTTATCATCTCTGTCGTTGTTAAGTTATCATCTCTGTCGTTGTTAAGTTCTCATCGCTGTCGTTGTTAAGTTATCATCACTGTCGTTGTTAAGTTATCATCTCTGTCGTTGTTAAGTTATTATCACTGTCATTGTTAAGTTGTCATCACTGTCGTTGTTAAGTTATCATCGCTGTCGTTAAGTTATCATCGCTGTCGTTGTTAAGTTATCATCTCTGTCGTTGTTAAGTTATCATCGCTGTCGTTGTTAAGGTATTATCTCTGTCGTTGTTAAGTTATCATCTCTGTTGTTGTTAAGTTATCATCTCTGTCGTTGTTAAGTTATTATCTCTGTCGTTGTTCCGTTATCATCGCTGTCGTTGTTAAGTTATCATCTCTGTCGTTGTTAAGTTATCATCTCTGTCGTTGTTAAGTTATCATCTCTGTCGTTGTTAAATTCTCATCGCTGTCGTTGTTAAGTTATCATCTCTGTCGTTGTTAAGTTCTCATCGGTGTCGTTGTTAAGTTATCATCTCTGTCGTTGTTAAGTTCTCATCGGTGTCGTTGTTAAGTTCTCATCGGTGTCGTTGTTAAGTTATCATCTCTGTCGTTGTTAAGTTATCATCGCTGTCGTTGTTAAGTTCTCATCGGTGTCGTTGTTAAGTTATCATCACTGTCGTTGTTAAGTTATCATCGCTGTCGTTGTTAAGTTATCATCGCTGTCATTGTTAAGTTCTCATCGGTGTCGTTGTTAAGTTATCATCACTGTCGTTGTTAAGTTATCATCGCTGTCGATGTTAAGTTATCATCTCTGTCGTTGTTAAGTTCTCATCGGTGTCGTTGTTAAGTTATCATCGCTGTCGTTGTTAAGTTATCATCTCTGTCGTTGTTAAGTTCTAATCGGTGTCGTTGTTAAGTTATCATCTCTGTCGTGGTTACGTTATCATCGCTGTCGTTGTTAAGTTATCATCTCTGTCGTTGTTAAGTTATCAACTCTGTCGTTGTTAAGTTCTCATCTCTGTCGTTGTTAAGTTATCATCACTGTCGTTGTTAAGTTATCATCTCTGTCGTGGTTAAGTTATCATCGCCGTCGTTGTTAAATTATCATCTCTGTCGTGGTTAAGTTATCATCGCTGTCGTTGTTAAGTTATCTTCGCTGTCGTTGTTAAGTTATCATCGCTGTCGTTGTTAAGTTATCAACTCTGTCGTGGTTAAGTTATCATCGCCGTCGTTGTTAAATTATCATCTCTGTCGTGGTTAAGTTATCATCGCTGTCGTTGTTAAGTTATCATCTCTGTCGTGGTTAAGTTATCATCGCCGTCGTTGTTAAATTATCATCTCTGTCGTGGTTAAGTTATCATCTCTGTCGTTAAGTTATCATCTCTGTGGTTGTTAAGTTATCATCTCTGTCGTTGTTAAGTTATCATCACTGTCGTTAAGTTATCATCTCTGTCGTTGTTAAGTTATCATCTCTGTCGTTGTTAAGTTATCATCACTGTCGTTGTTAAGCAATCATCTCTGTCGTTATTAAGTTATCATCTCTGTCTTTGTTAAGTTATCATCACTGTCGTTGTTAAGTTATCATTACTGTCGTTGTTAAGTTATCATCTTTGTCGTTTTTAAATTATCATCACTGTCGTTGTTAAGTTATCATCTCTGTCGTTAAGTTATCATCTCTGTCTTTGTTAAGTTATCATCACTGTCGTTGTTAAGTTATCATCACTGTCGTTGTTAAGTTATCATCTCTGTCGTTGTTAAGTTATCATCAGTGCCCTTGTTAAGTTATCATCACTGTCGTTTTTAAATTATCATCACTGTTGTTGTTAAGTTATCATCACTGTCGTTGTTATGTTATCATCTCTGTCGTTGTTAAGTTATCATCACTGTCATTGTTAAGTTGTCAGCACTGTCGTTGTTAAGTTATCATCACTGTCGTTGAGTTATCATCGCTGTCGTTGTTAAGTTATCATCGCTGTCGTTGTTAAGTTATCATCTCTGTCGTTGTTAAGTTATCAGCTCAGTCGTTGTTAAGTTCTCATCGCTGTCGTTGTTAAGTTATCATCACTGTCGTTGTTAAGTTATCATCTCTGTCGTTGTTAAGTTATCATCTCTGTCGTTGTTAAGTTATCATCGCTGTCGTTGTTAAGTTATCATCGCTGTCGTTGTTGAATTATCATCTCTGTCGTGGTTAAGTTATCATCGCTGTCGTTGTTAAGTTATCATCTCTGTCGTTGTTAAGTTATCAACTCTGTCGTTGTTAAGTTCTCATCTCTGTCGTTGTTAAATTATCATCTCTGTCGTGGTTAAGTTATCATCGCTGTCGTTGTTAAGTTATCATCGCAGTCGTTGTTAAATTATCATCTCTGTCGTGGTTAAGTTATCATCGCTGTCGTTGTTAAGTTATCATCGCTGTCGTTGTTAAGTTATCATCGCTGTCGTTGTTAAGTTATCATCACTGCAGTTGTTAAGTTATCATCGCTGTCATTGTTAAGTTATCAACTCTGTCGTTGTTAAGTTATCATCACTGTCGTTGTTAAGTTATTATCGCTGTCGTTAAGTTATCATCACTGTCGTTATTAAGTTATCATCTCTGTCGTTGTTAAGTTATCATCTCTGTTGTTGTTAAGTTATCATCACTGTCGTTGTTATGTTATCATCTCTGTCGTTGTTAAGTTATCATCACTGTCATTGTTAAGTTGTCATCACTGTCGTTGTTAAGTTATCAACACTGTCGATGTTAAGTTATCATCGCTGTCGTTGTTAAGTTCTCATCACTGTCTTGTTAAGTTCTCATCGGTGTCGTTGTTAAGTTATCATCGCTGTCGTGGTTAAGTTATCATCGCTGTCGTTGTTAAGTTATCATCTCTGTCGTTGTTAAGTTATCATCTCTGTCGTTGTTAAGTTATCATCTCTGTTGTTGTTAAGTTATCATCTCTGTCGTTGTTAAGTTATTATCTCTGTCGTTGTTCCGTTATCATCGCTGTCGTTGTTAAGTTATCATCTCTGTCGTTGTTAAGTTATCATCTCTGTCGTTGTTAAGTTATCATCTCTGTCGTTGTTAAATTCTCATCGCTGTCGTTGTTAAGTTATCATCTCTGTCGTTGTTAAGTTCTCATCGGTGTCGTTGTTAAGTTATCATCTCTGTCGTTGTTAAGTTCTCATCGGTGTCGTTGTTAAGTTCTCATCGGTGTCGTTGTTAAGTTATCATCTCTGTCGTTGTTAAGTTATCATCGCTGTCGTTGTTAAGTTCTCATCGGTGTCGTTGTTAAGTTATCATCACTGTCGTTGTTAAGTTATCATCGCTGTCGTTGTTAAGTTATCATCGCTGTCATTGTTAAGTTCTCATCGGTGTCGTTGTTAAGTTATCATCACTGTCGTTGTTAAGTTATCATCGCTGTCGATGTTAAGTTATCATCTCTGTCGTTGTTAAGTTCTCATCGGTGTCGTTGTTAAGTTATCATCGCTGTCGTTGTTAAGTTATCATCTCTGTCGTTGTTAAGTTCTAATCGGTGTCGTTGTTAAGTTATCATCTCTGTCGTGGTTACGTTATCATCGCTGTCGTTGTTAAATTATCATCTCTGTCGTTGTTAAGTTATCAACTCTGTCGTTGTTAAGTTCTCATCTCTGTCGTTGTTAAGTTATCATCACTGTCGTTGTTAAGTTATCATCTCTGTCGTGGTTAAGTTATCATCGCCGTCGTTGTTAAATTATCATCTCTGTCGTGGTTAAGTTATCATCGCTGTCGTTGTTAAGTTATCTTCGCTGTCGTTGTTAAGTTATCATCGCTGTCGTTGTTAAGTTATCAACTCTGTCGTGGTTAAGTTATCATCGCCGTCGTTGTTAAATTATCATCTCTGTCGTGGTTAAGTTATCATCGCTGTCGTTGTTAAGTTATCATCTCTGTCGTGGTTAAGTTATCATCGCCGTCGTTGTTAAATTATCATCTCTGTCGTGGTTAAGTTATCATCGCTGTCGTTGTTAAGTTATCATCGCAGTCGTTGTTAAATTATCATCTCTGTCGTGGTTAAGTTATCATCGCTGTCGTTGTTAAGTTATCTTCGCTGTCGTTGTTAAGTTATCATCGCTGTCGTTGTTAAGTTATCAACTCTGTCGTTGTTAAGTTATCATCACTGTCGTTGTTAAGTTATCATCGCTGTCGTTAAGTTATCATTACTGTCGTTATTAAGTTATCATCTCTGTCGTTGTTAAGTTATCATCGCTATCGTTGTTAAGTTTTCAACTATGCGGTTGTTAAGTTATCATCACTGTTGTTGTTAAGTTATTATCGCTGTCGTTAAGTTCTCATCGCTGTCGTTGTTAAGTTATCATCTCTGTTGTTGTTAAGTTATCATCACTGTCGTTGTTAAGTTAACATCTCTGTCGTTGTTAAGTTATCATCACCGTCATTGTTAAGTTGTCATCACTGTCGTTGTTAAGTTATCAACACTGTCGATGTTAAGTTATCATCGCTGTCGTTGTTAAGTTCTCATCGGTGTCATTTTTAAGTTATCATCGCTGTCGTTGTTAAGTTCTCATCGGTGTCATTTTTAAGTTATCATCTCTGTCGTTGTTAAGTTATCATCACTGTCTTGTTAAGTTCTCATCGGTGTCGTGGTTAAGTTATCATCTCTGTCGTTGGTAAGTTATCATCGCTGTCGTCGTTAAGTTCTAATCGGTGTCGTTGTTAAGTTATCATCTCTGTCGTTGTTAAATAATCATCTCTGTCGTGGTTAAGTTATCATCGCCGTCGGTGTTAAGTTATCATCTCTGTCGTTGTTAAGTTATCAACTCTGTCGTTGTTAAGTTATCATCTCTGTCGTTGTTAAATTATCATCTCTGTCGTGGTTAAGTTATCATCGCTGTCGTTGTTAAGTTATCATCTCTGTCGTGGTTAAGTTATCATCGCTGTCGTTGTTAAGTTATCATGGCTGTCGTTGTTTAAGTTATCATCGCAGTCGTTGTTAAGTTATCATCACTGCAGTTGTTAAGTTATCATCGCTGTCATTGTTAAGTTATCATCGCTGTCATTGTTAAGTTATCATCTCTGTTGTTTTTAAATTATCATCATTGTCGTTATTAAGTTATCATCTCTGTGTTTCTTAAGTTATCATCACTGTCGTTGTTAAGTTATCATCACTGTCGTTGTTAAGTTATCATCGCTGTCGTTGTTAAGTTATCATCACTGTCGTTGTTAAGTTATCATATCTGTCGTTGTTAAGTTATCAACGCTGTCATTGTTAAGTTATCATCGCTGTCGTTACGTTATCATCTCTGTCTTTGTTAAGTTATCATGACTGTCGCTGTTAAGTTATCATCACTGTCGTTGTTAAGTTATCATCTCTGTCGTTGTTAAGTTATCATCTCTGTCGTTGTTATGTTATCATCTCTGTCGTTAAATTCTCATCGCTGTCATCGTTAAGTTATCAACTGTGTCGTTGTTAAATTATCATCTCTGTCGTGGTTAAATTATCATCGCTGCGCTGTCGTTGTTGTTAGGTTCTCATCTCTGTCATTGTTAAGTTATCAACGCTGTCATTGTTAAGTTATCATCGCTGTCATTGTTAAGTTATCATCGCTGTCGTTGTTAAGTTATCATCGCTGTCGTTGTTAAGTTATCATCTCTGTCGTTGTTAAGTTATCATCTCTGTCGTTGTTAAGTTATCATCTCTGTCGTTGTTAAGTTATCATCTCTGTCGTTGTTAAGTTATCATCTCTGTCGTTGTTAAGTTATCATCTCTGTCGTTGTTAAATTATCATCTCTGTCGTTGTTATGTTATCATCTCTGTCGTTAAATTCTCATCGCTGTCGTTGTTAAGTTATCATCTCTGTCGTTGTTAAGTTATCATCGCTGTCGTTGTTAAGTTATCATCACTGTCGTTAAGTTATAATCTCTGTCGTTGTTAAGTTATCATCACTGTCGGTGTTAAGTTATCATCGCTGTCGTTGCTAAGTTATCATCTCTGTCGTTGTTAAGTTATCATCTCTGTCGTTGTTAAGTTATCATCATTGTCGTTGTTGAGTTATTATGGCTGTCTTTGTTAAGTTATCATCTCTGTCGTTGTTAAGTTATCATCTCTGTCGTTGTTAAATTATCATCTCTGTCGTTGTTATGTTATCATCTCTGTCGTTGTTAAGTTAACATCTCTGTCGTTGTTAAGTTATCATCTCTGTCGTTGTTAAGTTATCATCACTGTCGTTAAGTTAGCAACTCTGTCGTTGTTAAGTTATCATCTTTGCCGTTGTTAAGTTATAATCACTGTCGTTGTTAAGCAATCATATCTGTCGTGGTTAAGTTATCATCTCTGTCGTTAAATTCTCATCGCTGTCGTTGTGAAGTTATCATCTCTGTCGTTATTAAGTTATCATCGCTGTCGTTGTTAAGTTCTCATCACTGTCGTTGTTAAGTTATCATCGCTGTCATTGTTAAGCAATCATCTCTGTCGTTATTAAGTTATCATCTCTGTCTTTGTTAAGTTATCATCACTGTCGTTGTTAAGTTATCATTACTGTCGTTGTTAAGTTATCATCTTTGTCGTTTTTAAATTATCATCACTGTCGTTGTTAAGTTATCATCTCTGTCGTTAAGTTATCATCTCTGTCTTTGTTAAGTTATCATCACTGTCGTTGTTAAGTTATCATCACTGTCGTTGTTAAGTTATCATCTCTGTCGTTGTTAAGTTATCATCAGTGCCCTTGTTAAGTTATCATCACTGTCGTTTTTAAATTATCATCACTGTTGTTGTTAAGTTATCATCACTGTCGTTGTTATGTTATCATCTCTGTCGTTGTTAAGTTATCATCACTGTCATTGTTAAGTTGTCAGCACTGTCGTTGTTAAGTTATCATCACTGTCGTTGAGTTATCATCGCTGTCGTTGTTAAGTTATAATCGCTGTCGTTGTTAAGTTATCATCTCTGTCGTTGTTAAGTTATCAGCTCAGTCGTTGTTAAGTTCTCATCGCTGTCGTTGTTAAGTTATCATCACTGTCGTTGTTAAGTTATCATCTCTGTCGTTTTTAAGTTATCATCTCTGTCGTTGTTAAGTTATCATCGCTGTCGTTGTTAAGTTATCATCGCTGTCGTTGTTGAATTATCATCTCTGTCGTGGTTAAGTTATCATCGCTGTCGTTGTTAAGTTATCATCTCTGTCGTTGTTAAGTTATCAACTCTGTCGTTGTTAAGTTCTCATCTCTGTCGTTGTTAAATTATCATCTCTGTCGTGGTTAAGTTATCATCTCTGTCGTTGTTAAGTTATCATCGCAGTCGTTGTTAAATTATCATCTCTGTCGTGGTTAAGTTATCATCGCTGTCGTTGTTAAGTTATCATCGCTGTCGTTGTTAAGTTATCATCGCTGTCGTTGTTAAGTTATCATCACTGCAGTTGTTAAGTTATCATCGCTGTCATTGTTAAGTTATCAACTCTGTCGTTGTTAAGTTATCATCACTGTCGTTGTTAAGTTATTATCGCTGTCGTTAAGTTATCATCACTGTCGTTATTAAGTTATCATCTCTGTCGTTGTTAAGTTATCATCTCTGTTGTTGTTAAGTTATCATCACTGTCGTTGTTATGTTATCATCTCTGTCGTTGTTAAGTTATCATCACTGTCATTGTTAAGTTGTCATCACTGTCGTTGTTAAGTTATCAACACTGTCGATGTTAAGTTATCATCGCTGTCGTTGTTAAGTTCTCATCACTGTCTTGTTAAGTTCTCATCGGTGTCGTTGTTAAGTTATCATCGCTGTCGTGGTTAAGTTATCATCGCTGTCGTTGTTAAGTTATCATCTCTGTCGTTGTTAAGTTATCATCTCTGTCGTTGTTAAGTTCTCATCGCTGTCGTTGTTAAGTTATCATCACTGTCGTTGTTAAGTTATCATCTCTGTCGTTGTTAAGTTATTATCACTGTCATTGTTAAGTTGTCATCACTGTCGTTGTTAAGTTATCATCGCTGTCGTTAAGTTATCATCGCTGTCGTTGTTAAGTTATCATCTCTGTCGTTGTTAAGTTATCATCGCTGTCGTTGTTAAGGTATTATCTCTGTCGTTGTTAAGTTATCATCTCTGTTGTTGTTAAGTTATCATCTCTGTCGTTGTTAAGTTATTATCTCTGTCGTTGTTCCGTTATCATCGCTGTCGTTGTTAAGTTATCATCTCTGTCGTTGTTAAGTTATCATCTCTGTCGTTGTTAAGTTATCATCTCTGTCGTTGTTAAATTCTCATCGCTGTCGTTGTTAAGTTATCATCTCTGTCGTTGTTAAGTTCTCATCGGTGTCGTTGTTAAGTTATCATCTCTGTCGTTGTTAAGTTCTCATCGGTGTCGTTGTTAAGTTCTCATCGGTGTCGTTGTTAAGTTATCATCTCTGTCGTTGTTAAGTTATCATCGCTGTCGTTGTTAAGTTCTCATCGGTGTCGTTGTTAAGTTATCATCACTGTCGTTGTTAAGTTATCATCGCTGTCGTTGTTAAGTTATCATCGCTGTCATTGTTAAGTTCTCATCGGTGTCGTTGTTAAGTTATCATCACTGTCGTTGTTAAGTTATCATCGCTGTCGATGTTAAGTTATCATCTCTGTCGTTGTTAAGTTCTCATCGGTGTCGTTGTTAAGTTATCATCGCTGTCGTTGTTAAGTTATCATCTCTGTCGTTGTTAAGTTCTAATCGGTGTCGTTGTTAAGTTATCATCTCTGTCGTGGTTACGTTATCATCGCTGTCGTTGTTAAGTTATCATGTCTGTCGTTGTTAAGTTATCAACTCTGTCGTTGTTAAGTTCTCATCTCTGTCGTTGTTAAGTTATCATCACTGTCGTTGTTAAGTTATCATCTCTGTCGTGGTTAAGTTATCATCGCCGTCGTTGTTAAATTATCATCTCTGTCGTGGTTAAGTTATCATCGCTGTCGTTGTTAAGTTATCTTCGCTGTCGTTGTTAAGTTATCATCGCTGTCGTTGTTAAGTTATCAACTCTGTCGTGGTTAAGTTATCATCGCCGTCGTTGTTAAATTATCATCTCTGTCGTGGTTAAGTTATCATCGCTGTCGTTGTTAAGTTATCATCTCTGTCGTGGTTAAGTTATCATCGCCGTCGTTGTTAAATTATCATCTCTGTCGTGGTTAAGTTATCATCTCTGTCGTTAAGTTATCATCTCTGTGGTTGTTAAGTTATCATCTCTGTCATTGTTAAGTTATCATCACTGTCGTTAAGTTATCATCTCTGTCGTTGTTAAGTTATCATCTCTGTCGTTGTTAAGTTATCATCACTGTCGTTGTTAAGCAATCATCTCTGTCGTTATTAAGTTATCATCTCTGTCTTTGTTAAGTTATCATCACTGTCGTTGTTAAGTTATCATTACTGTCGTTGTTAAGTTATCATCTTTGTCGTTTTTAAATTATCATCACTGTCGTTGTTAAGTTATCATCTCTGTCGTTAAGTTATCATCTCTGTCTTTGTTAAGTTATCATCACTGTCGTTGTTAAGTTATCATCACTGTCGTTGTTAAGTTATCATCTCTGTCGTTGTTAAGTTATCATCAGTGCCCTTGTTAAGTTATCATCACTGTCGTTTTTAAATTATCATCACTGTTGTTGTTAAGTTATCATCACTGTCGTTGTTATGTTATCATCTCTGTCGTTGTTAAGTTATCATCACTGTCATTGTTAAGTTGTCAGCACTGTCGTTGTTAAGTTATCATCACTGTCGTTGAGTTATCATCGCTGTCGTTGTTAAGTTATCATCGCTGTCGTTGTTAAGTTATCATCTCTGTCGTTGTTAAGTTATCAGCTCAGTCGTTGTTAAGTTCTCATCGCTGTCGTTGTTAAGTTATCATCACTGTCGTTGTTAAGTTATCATCTCTGTCGTTGTTAAGTTATCATCTCTGTCGTTGTTAAGTTATCATCGCTGTCGTTGTTAAGTTATCATCGCTGTCGTTGTTGAATTATCATCTCTGTCGTGGTTAAGTTATCATCGCTGTCGTTGTTAAGTTATCATCTCTGTCGTTGTTAAGTTATCAACTCTGTCGTTGTTAAGTTCTCATCTCTGTCGTTGTTAAATTATCATCTCTGTCGTGGTTAAGTTATCATCGCTGTCGTTGTTAAGTTATCATCGCAGTCGTTGTTAAATTATCATCTCTGTCGTGGTTAAGTTATCATCGCTGTCGTTGTTAAGTTATCATCGCTGTCGTTGTTAAGTTATCATCGCTGTCGTTGTTAAGTTATCATCACTGCAGTTGTTAAGTTATCATCGCTGTCATTGTTAAGTTATCAACTCTGTCGTTGTTAAGTTATCATCACTGTCGTTGTTAAGTTATTATCGCTGTCGTTAAGTTATCATCACTGTCGTTATTAAGTTATCATCTCTGTCGTTGTTAAGTTATCATCTCTGTTGTTGTTAAGTTATCATCACTGTCGTTGTTATGTTATCATCTCTGTCGTTGTTAAGTTATCATCACTGTCATTGTTAAGTTGTCATCACTGTCGTTGTTAAGTTATCAACACTGTCGATGTTAAGTTATCATCGCTGTCGTTGTTAAGTTCTCATCACTGTCTTGTTAAGTTCTCATCGGTGTCGTTGTTAAGTTATCATCGCTGTCGTGGTTAAGTTATCATCGCTGTCGTTGTTAAGTTATCATCTCTGTCGTTGTTAAGTTATCATCTCTGTCGTTGTTAAGTTATCATCTCTGTTGTTGTTAAGTTATCATCTCTGTCGTTGTTAAGTTATTATCTCTGTCGTTGTTCCGTTATCATCGCTGTCGTTGTTAAGTTATCATCTCTGTCGTTGTTAAGTTATCATCTCTGTCGTTGTTAAGTTATCATCTCTGTCGTTGTTAAATTCTCATCGCTGTCGTTGTTAAGTTATCATCTCTGTCGTTGTTAAGTTCTCATCGGTGTCGTTGTTAAGTTATCATCTCTGTCGTTGTTAAGTTCTCATCGGTGTCGTTGTTAAGTTCTCATCGGTGTCGTTGTTAAGTTATCATCTCTGTCGTTGTTAAGTTATCATCGCTGTCGTTGTTAAGTTCTCATCGGTGTCGTTGTTAAGTTATCATCACTGTCGTTGTTAAGTTATCATCGCTGTCGTTGTTAAGTTATCATCGCTGTCATTGTTAAGTTCTCATCGGTGTCGTTGTTAAGTTATCATCACTGTCGTTGTTAAGTTATCATCGCTGTCGATGTTAAGTTATCATCTCTGTCGTTGTTAAGTTCTCATCGGTGTCGTTGTTAAGTTATCATCGCTGTCGTTGTTAAGTTATCATCTCTGTCGTTGTTAAGTTCTAATCGGTGTCGTTGTTAAGTTATCATCTCTGTCGTGGTTACGTTATCATCGCTGTCGTTGTTAAATTATCATCTCTGTCGTTGTTAAGTTATCAACTCTGTCGTTGTTAAGTTCTCATCTCTGTCGTTGTTAAGTTATCATCACTGTCGTTGTTAAGTTATCATCTCTGTCGTGGTTAAGTTATCATCGCCGTCGTTGTTAAATTATCATCTCTGTCGTGGTTAAGTTATCATCGCTGTCGTTGTTAAGTTATCTTCGCTGTCGTTGTTAAGTTATCATCGCTGTCGTTGTTAAGTTATCAACTCTGTCGTGGTTAAGTTATCATCGCCGTCGTTGTTAAATTATCATCTCTGTCGTGGTTAAGTTATCATCGCTGTCGTTGTTAAGTTATCATCTCTGTCGTGGTTAAGTTATCATCGCCGTCGTTGTTAAATTATCATCTCTGTCGTGGTTAAGTTATCATCGCTGTCGTTGTTAAGTTATCATCGCAGTCGTTGTTAAATTATCATCTCTGTCGTGGTTAAGTTATCATCGCTGTCGTTGTTAAGTTATCTTCGCTGTCGTTGTTAAGTTATCATCGCTGTCGTTGTTAAGTTATCAACTCTGTCGTTGTTAAGTTATCATCACTGTCGTTGTTAAGTTATCATCGCTGTCGTTAAGTTATCATTACTGTCGTTATTAAGTTATCATCTCTGTCGTTGTTAAGTTATCATCGCTATCGTTGTTAAGTTTTCAACTATGCGGTTGTTAAGTTATCATCACTGTTGTTGTTAAGTTATTATCGCTGTCGTTAAGTTCTCATCGCTGTCGTTGTTAAGTTATCATCTCTGTTGTTGTTAAGTTATCATCACTGTCGTTGTTAAGTTAACATCTCTGTCGTTGTTAAGTTATCATCACCGTCATTGTTAAGTTGTCATCACTGTCGTTGTTAAGTTATCAACACTGTCGATGTTAAGTTATCATCGCTGTCGTTGTTAAGTTCTCATCGGTGTCATTTTTAAGTTATCATCGCTGTCGTTGTTAAGTTCTCATCGGTGTCATTTTTAAGTTATCATCTCTGTCGTTGTTAAGTTATCATCACTGTCTTGTTAAGTTCTCATCGGTGTCGTGGTTAAGTTATCATCTCTGTCGTTGGTAAGTTATCATCGCTGTCGTCGTTAAGTTCTAATCGGTGTCGTTGTTAAGTTATCATCTCTGTCGTTGTTAAATAATCATCTCTGTCGTGGTTAAGTTATCATCGCCGTCGGTGTTAAGTTATCATCTCTGTCGTTGTTAAGTTATCAACTCTGTCGTTGTTAAGTTATCATCTCTGTCGTTGTTAAATTATCATCTCTGTCGTGGTTAAGTTATCATCGCTGTCGTTGTTAAGTTATCATCTCTGTCGTGGTTAAGTTATCATCGCTGTCGTTGTTAAGTTATCATGGCTGTCGTTGTTTAAGTTATCATCGCAGTCGTTGTTAAGTTATCATCACTGCAGTTGTTAAGTTATCATCGCTGTCATTGTTAAGTTATCATCGCTGTCATTGTTAAGTTATCATCTCTGTTGTTTTTAAATTATCATCATTGTCGTTATTAAGTTATCATCTCTGTGTTTCTTAAGTTATCATCACTGTCGTTGTTAAGTTATCATCACTGTCGTTGTTAAGTTATCATCGCTGTCGTTGTTAAGTTATCATCACTGTCGTTGTTAAGTTATCATATCTGTCGTTGTTAAGTTATCAACGCTGTCATTGTTAAGTTATCATCGCTGTCGTTACGTTATCATCTCTGTCTTTGTTAAGTTATCATGACTGTCGCTGTTAAGTTATCATCACTGTCGTTGTTAAGTTATCATCTCTGTCGTTGTTAAGTTATCATCTCTGTCGTTGTTATGTTATCATCTCTGTCGTTAAATTCTCATCGCTGTCATCGTTAAGTTATCAACTGTGTCGTTGTTAAATTATCATCTCTGTCGTGGTTAAATTATCATCGCTGCGCTGTCGTTGTTGTTAGGTTCTCATCTCTGTCATTGTTAAGTTATCAACGCTGTCATTGTTAAGTTATCATCGCTGTCATTGTTAAGTTATCATCGCTGTCGTTGTTAAGTTATCATCGCTGTCGTTGTTAAGTTATCATCTCTGTCGTTGTTAAGTTATCATCTCTGTCGTTGTTAAGTTATCATCTCTGTCGTTGTTAAGTTATCATCTCTGTCGTTGTTAAGTTATCATCTCTGTCGTTGTTAAGTTATCATCTCTGTCGTTGTTAAATTATCATCTCTGTCGTTGTTATGTTATCATCTCTGTCGTTAAATTCTCATCGCTGTCGTTGTTAAGTTATCATCTCTGTCGTTGTTAAGTTATCATCGCTGTCGTTGTTAAGTTATCATCACTGTCGTTAAGTTATAATCTCTGTCGTTGTTAAGTTATCATCACTGTCGGTGTTAAGTTATCATCGCTGTCGTTGCTAAGTTATCATCTCTGTCGTTGTTAAGTTATCATCTCTGTCGTTGTTAAGTTATCATCATTGTCGTTGTTGAGTTATTATGGCTGTCTTTGTTAAGTTATCATCTCTGTCGTTGTTAAGTTATCATCTCTGTCGTTGTTAAATTATCATCTCTGTCGTTGTTATGTTATCATCTCTGTCGTTGTTAAGTTAACATCTCTGTCGTTGTTAAGTTATCATCTCTGTCGTTGTTAAGTTATCATCACTGTCGTTAAGTTAGCAACTCTGTCGTTGTTAAGTTATCATCTTTGCCGTTGTTAAGTTATAATCACTGTCGTTGTTAAGCAATCATATCTGTCGTGGTTAAGTTATCATCTCTGTCGTTAAATTCTCATCGCTGTCGTTGTGAAGTTATCATCTCTGTCGTTATTAAGTTATCATCGCTGTCGTTGTTAAGTTCTCATCACTGTCGTTGTTAAGTTATCATCGCTGTCATTGTTAAGTTATCATCTCTGTTGTTGTTATGTTATCATCTCTGCCGTTGTTAAATTATCATCACTGTCGTTGTTAAGTTCTCATCTCTGTCGTTGTTAAGATATCATCGCTGTCGTTGCTAAGTTATCATCGCTGTCGTTGTGGTTAAGTTATCATCGCTGTCGTTGTCAAGTTATCATCACTGTCGTTTTTAAATTATCATCACTGTCGTTGTTAAGTTATCAGCTCTGTAGTTAAGTTATCATCTCTGTCGTTGTTAAGTTATCATCACTGTCGTTGTTAAGTTATCATCTCTGTCGTTGTTAAGTTATGATCACTGTCGTTGTTATGTTATCATCTCTGTCGTTGTTAAGTTATCATCTCTGTTGTTGTTAAGTGATCATCACTGTCGTTGATAAGTTATCATCGTTGTCGTTGTTAAGTTATCATCTCTGTCGTTGTTAAGTTATCATCGATGTCGTTAAGTTATCATCACTGTCGTTGTTAAGTTATCAACGCTGTCGTTGTTAAGTTATCATCACAGTCGTTGTTAAGTTATCATCGCTGCCGTTGTTAAATTATCATCTCTGTCGTTGTTAAGTTACCATCGCTGTCGTTGGTAAGTTATCATCGTTGTCGTTGTTAAGTTATCATCACTGTCGTTGTTACGTTATCATCTCTGTCGTTTTTAAGTTATCATCGCTGTCGTTGTAAAATTATCATCACTGTCGTTGTTAAGTTATCATCTCTGTCGTTGTTAAGTTATCATCTCTGTTGTTGTTAAGTTATCTTCTCTGTCGTTGTTAAATTATCATCTCTGTCGTTGGTAAGTTATCGTCTCTGTCGTTGTTACGTTATCATCTCTGTCGTTGTTAAGCAATCATATCTGTCGTGGTTAAGTTATCATCTCTGTCGTTAAATTCTCATCGCTGTCGTTGTTAAGTTATCATCTCTGTCGTTGTTAAGTTCTCATCGCTGTCGTTGTTAAGTTCTCATCTCTGTCGTTGTTAAGTTCTCATCTCTGTCGTTGTTAAGTTATCATCTCTGTCGTTATTAAGTTATCATCTCTGTCGTTGTTAAGTTCTCATCGCTGTCGTTGTTAAGTTATCATCTCTGTCGTTGTTATGTTATCATCGCTGTCGTTGTTAAGTTCTCATCACTGTCGTTGTTAAGTTATCATCGCTGTCATTGTTAAGTTATCATCTCTGTTGTTGTTATGTTATCATCTCTGTCGTTGTTAAATTATCATCACTGTCGTTGTTAAGTTCTCATCTCTGTCGTTGTTAAGATATCATCGCTGTCGTTGCTAAGTTATCATCGCTGTCGTTGTGGTTAAGTTATCATCGCTGTCGTTGTTACGTTCTCATCACTATCGTTTTTAGATTATCATCACTGTCGTTGTTAAGTTATCATCTCTGTCTTTGTTAAGTTATCATCACTGTCGTTGTTAAGTTATCATCTCTGTCGTTAAGTTATCATCTCTGTCTTTGTTAAGTTATCATCACTGTCGTTATTAAGTTATCATCACCGTCGTTGTTAAGTTATCATCTCTGTCGTTGTTAAGTTATAATCATTGTAATTGTTAAGTTATCATCTCTGTCTTTGTTAAGTTATCATCGCTGTCGTTGTTAAGTTATCATCTCTGTCGTTGTTAAGTTATCATCTCTGTCGTTGTTAAGTTATCATCTCTGTCGTTGTTAAGTTATCATCTCTGTCGTTGTTAAGTTATCATCAGTGCCGTTGTTAAGTTATCATCACTCTCGTTTTTAAATTATCATCACTGTCGTTGTTAAGTTATCATCGCTGTCGTTGTTAAGTTATCATCACTGTCGTTGTTAAGTTCTCATCTCTGTCGTTGTTAAGTTATCAACGCTGTCATTGTTAAGTTATCATCGCTGTCGTTGTTAAGTTATCATCTCTGTCTTTGTTAAGTTATCATCAAAGTCGTTGTTAAGTTATCATCACTGTCGTTGTTAAGTTATCATATCTGTCGTTGTTAAGTTATCAACGCTGTCATTGTTAAGTTATCAGCGCTGTCGTTAAGTTATCATCTCTCTCTTTGTTAAGACATCATCACTGTTGTTGTTAAGTTATCATCTCTGTCTTTGTTAAGTTATCATCACTGTCGTTGTTAAGTTATCATCTCTGTCGTTGTTAAGTTATCATCATTGTCGTTGTTAAGTTATCATCTCTGTCTTTGTTAAGTTATCATCTCTGTCGTTGTTAAGTTATAATCTCTGTCGTTGTTAAATTATCATCTCTGTCGTTGTTAAGTTATCATCTCTGTCGTTGTTAAGTTATCATCTCTGTCGTTGTTAAGTTATCATCTCTGTCGTTGTTAAGTTATCATCTCTGTCGTTAAGTTATCATCTCTGTCGTTGTTAAGTTATCATCTCTGTCGTTGTTAAGTTATCATCACTGTCGTTGTTATGTTATCATCTCTGTCGTTGTTAAGTAATCATCTCTGTTGTTGTTAAGTTATCATCACTGTCGTTGTTAGGTTATCATCGCTGTCGTTGTTAAGTTATCATCGCTGTCGTTGTTAAGTTTTCTAAGTCGGTGTTAAGTTATCATCTCTGCCGTTGATAAGTTATCATCTCTGTCGTTGTTAAGTTATCATCTCTGTCGTTGTTATGTTATCATCTCTGTCGTTAAATTCTCATCGCTGTCGTTGTTAAGTTATCATCTCTGTCGTTGTTAAGTTATCATCGCTGTCGTTGTTAAGTTATCATCACTGTCGTTAAGTTATAATCTCTGTCGTTGTTAAGTTATCATCACTGTCGGTGTTAAGTTATCATCGCTGTCGTTGCTAAGTTATCATCGCTGTCGTTGTGGTTAAGTTGTCATCGCTGTCGTTGTTAAGTTATCATCATTGTCGTTGTTGAGTTATTATGGCTGTCTTTGTTAAGTTATCATCTCTGTCGTTGTTAAGTTATCATCTCTGTCGTTGTTAAATTATCATCTCTGTCGTTGTTAAGTTATCATCTCTGTCGTTGTTAAGTTAACATCTCTGTCGTTGTTAAGTTATCATCTCTGTCGTTGTTAAGTTATCATCACTGTCGTTAAGTTAGCAACTCTGTCGTTGTTAAGTTATCATCTTTGTCGTTGTTAAGTTATCATCACTGTCGTTGTTAAGCAATCATATCTGTCGTGGTTAAGTTATCATCTCTGTCGTTAAATTCTCATCGCTGTCATTGTTAAGTTATCATCTCTGTTGTTGTTATGTTATCATCTCTGTCGTTGTTAAATTATCATCACTGTCGTTGTTAAGTTCTCATCTCTGTCGTTGTTAAGATATCATCGCTGTCGTTGCTAAGTTATCATCGCTGTCGTTGTGGTTAAGTTATCATCGCTGTCGTTGTCAAGTTATCATCACTGTCGTTTTTAAATTATCATCACTGTCGTTGTTAAGTTATCAGCTCTGTAGTTAAGTTATCATCTCTGTCGTTGTTTAGTTATCATCACTGTCGTTGTTAAGTTATCATCTCTGTCGTTGTTAAGTTATCATCACTATCGTTGTTATGTTATCATCTCTGTCGTTGTTAAGTTATCATCTCTGTTGTTGTTAAGTGATCATCACTGTCGTTGATAAGTTATCATCGTTGTCGTTGTTAAGTTATCATCTCTGTCGTTGTTAAGTTATCATCGATGTCGTTAAGTTATCATCACTGTCGTTGTTAAGTTATCAACGCTGTCGTTGTTAAGTTATCATCACAGTCGTTGTTAAGTTATCATCGCTGCCGTTGTTAAATTATCATCTTTGTCGTTGTTAAGTTACCATCGCTGTCGTTGGTAAGTTATCATCGTTGTCGTTGTTAAGTTATCATCACTGTCGTTGTTACGTTATCATCTCTGTCGTTGTTAAGTTATCATCGCTGTTGTTGTAAAATTATCATCACTGTCGTTGTTAAGTTATCATCTCTGTCGTTGTTAAGTTATCATCTCTGTTGTTGTTAAGTTATCTTCTCTGTCGTTGTTAAATTATCATCTCTGTCGTTGGTAAGTTATCATCTCTGTCGTTGTTACGTTATCATCTCTGTCGTTGTTAAGCAATCATATCTGTCGTGGTTAAGTTATCATCTCTGTCGTTAAATTCTCATCGCTGTCCTTGTTAAGTTATCATCTCTGTCGTTGTTAAGTTCTCATCGCTGTCGTTGTTAAGTTCTCATCTCTGTCGTTGTTAAGTTCTCATCTCTGTCGTTGTTAAGTTATCATCTCTGTCGTTATTAAGTTATCATCTCTGTCGTTGTTAAGTTCTCATCGCTGTCGTTGCTAAGTTATCATCTCTGTCGTTGTTATGTTATCATCGCTGTCGTTGTTAAGTTCTCATCACTGTCGTTGTTAAGTTATCATCGCTGTCATTGTTAAGTTATCATCTCTGTTGTTGTTATGTTAGCATCTCTGTCGTTGTTAAATTATCATCACTGTCGTTGTTAAGTTATCAGCTCTGTCGTTAAGTTATCATCTCTGTCTTTGTTAAGTTATCATCACTGTCGTTGTTAAGTTATCATCTCTGTCGTTAAGTTATCATCTCTGTCTTTGTTAAGTTATCATCACTGTCGTTATTAAGTTATCATCACCGTCGTTGTTAAGTTATCATCTCTGTCGTTGTTAAGTTATAATCATTGTAATTGTTAAGTTATCATCTCTGTCTTTGTTAAGTTATCATCTCTGTCGTTGTTAAGTTATCATCTCTGTCGTTGTTAAGTTATCATCAGTGCCGTTGTTAAGTTATCATCACTCTCGTTTTTAAATTATCATCACTGTCGTTGTTAAGTTATCATCGCTGTCGTTGTTAAGTTATCATCACTGTCGTTGTTAAGTTCTCATCTCTGTCGTTGTTAAGTTATCAACGCTGTCATTGTTAAGTTATCATCGCTGTCGTTGTTAAGTTATCATCTCTGTCTTTGTTAAGTTATCATCAAAGTCGTTGTTAAGTTATCATCACTGTCGTTGTTAAGTTATCATATCTGTCGTTGTTAAGTTATCAACGCTGTCATTGTTAAGTTATCAGCGCTGTCGTTAAGTTATCATCTCTCTCTTTGTTAAGACATCATCACTGTTGTTGTTAAGTTATCATCTCTGTCTTTGTTAAGTTATCATCACTGTCGTTGTTAAGTTATCATCTCTGTCGTTGTTAAGTTATCATCATTGTCGTTGTTAAGTTATCATCTCTGTCTTTGTTAAGTTATCATCTCTGTCGTTGTTAAGTTATAATCTCTGTCGTTGTTAAATTATCATCTCTGTCGTTGTTAAGTTATCATCTCTGTCGTTGTTAAGTTATCATCTCTGTCGTTGTTAAGTTATCATCTCTGTCGTTGTTAAGTTATCATCTCTGTCGTTAAGTTATCATCTCTGTCGTTGTTAAGTTATCATCTCTGTCGTTGTTAAGTTATCATCACTGTCGTTGTTATGTTATCATCTCTGTCGTTGTTAAGTAATCATCTCTGTTGTTGTTAAGTTATCATCACTGTCGTTGTTAGGTTATCATCGCTGTCGTTGTTAAGTTATCATCGCTGTCGTTGTTAAGTTTTCTAAGTCGGTGTTAAGTTATCATCTCTGCCGTTGATAAGTTATCATCTCTGTCGTTGTTAAGTTATCATCTCTGTCGTTGTTATGTTATCATCTCTGTCGTTAAATTCTCATCGCTGTCGTTGTTAAGTTATCATCTCTGTCGTTGTTAAGTTATCATCGCTGTCGTTGTTAAGTTATCATCACTGTCGTTAAGTTATAATCTCTGTCGTTGTTAAGTTATCATCACTGTCGGTGTTAAGTTATCATCGCTGTCGTTGCTAAGTTATCATCGCTGTCGTTGTGGTTAAGTTGTCATCGCTGTCGTTGTTAAGTTATCATCATTGTCGTTGTTGAGTTATTATGGCTGTCTTTGTTAAGTTATCATCTCTGTCGTTGTTAAGTTATCATCTCTGTCGTTGTTAAATTATCATCTCTGTCGTTGTTAAGTTATCATCTCTGTCGTTGTTAAGTTAACATCTCTGTCGTTGTTAAGTTATCATCTCTGTCGTTGTTAAGTTATCATCACTGTCGTTAAGTTAGCAACTCTGTCGTTGTTAAGTTATCATCTTTGTCGTTGTTAAGTTATCATCACTGTCGTTGTTAAGCAATCATATCTGTCGTGGTTAAGTTATCATCTCTGTCGTTAAATTCTCATCGCTGTCATTGTTAAGTTATCATCTCTGTTGTTGTTATGTTATCATCTCTGTCGTTGTTAAATTATCATCACTGTCGTTGTTAAGTTCTCATCTCTGTCGTTGTTAAGATATCATCGCTGTCGTTGCTAAGTTATCATCGCTGTCGTTGTGGTTAAGTTATCATCGCTGTCGTTGTCAAGTTATCATCACTGTCGTTTTTAAATTATCATCACTGTCGTTGTTAAGTTATCAGCTCTGTAGTTAAGTTATCATCTCTGTCGTTGTTTAGTTATCATCACTGTCGTTGTTAAGTTATCATCTCTGTCGTTGTTAAGTTATCATCACTATCGTTGTTATGTTATCATCTCTGTCGTTGTTAAGTTATCATCTCTGTTGTTGTTAAGTGATCATCACTGTCGTTGATAAGTTATCATCGTTGTCGTTGTTAAGTTATCATCTCTGTCGTTGTTAAGTTATCATCGATGTCGTTAAGTTATCATCACTGTCGTTGTTAAGTTATCAACGCTGTCGTTGTTAAGTTATCATCACAGTCGTTGTTAAGTTATCATCGCTGCCGTTGTTAAATTATCATCTTTGTCGTTGTTAAGTTACCATCGCTGTCGTTGGTAAGTTATCATCGTTGTCGTTGTTAAGTTATCATCACTGTCGTTGTTACGTTATCATCTCTGTCGTTGTTAAGTTATCATCGCTGTTGTTGTAAAATTATCATCACTGTCGTTGTTAAGTTATCATCTCTGTCGTTGTTAAGTTATCATCTCTGTTGTTGTTAAGTTATCTTCTCTGTCGTTGTTAAATTATCATCTCTGTCGTTGGTAAGTTATCATCTCTGTCGTTGTTACGTTATCATCTCTGTCGTTGTTAAGCAATCATATCTGTCGTGGTTAAGTTATCATCTCTGTCGTTAAATTCTCATCGCTGTCCTTGTTAAGTTATCATCTCTGTCGTTGTTAAGTTCTCATCGCTGTCGTTGTTAAGTTCTCATCTCTGTCGTTGTTAAGTTCTCATCTCTGTCGTTGTTAAGTTATCATCTCTGTCGTTATTAAGTTATCATCTCTGTCGTTGTTAAGTTCTCATCGCTGTCGTTGCTAAGTTATCATCTCTGTCGTTGTTATGTTATCATCGCTGTCGTTGTTAAGTTCTCATCACTGTCGTTGTTAAGTTATCATCGCTGTCATTGTTAAGTTATCATCTCTGTTGTTGTTATGTTAGCATCTCTGTCGTTGTTAAATTATCATCACTGTCGTTGTTAAGTTATCAGCTCTGTCGTTAAGTTATCATCTCTGTCTTTGTTAAGTTATCATCACTGTCGTTGTTAAGTTATCATCTCTGTCGTTAAGTTATCATCTCTGTCTTTGTTAAGTTATCATCACTGTCGTTATTAAGTTATCATCACCGTCGTTGTTAAGTTATCATCTCTGTCGTTGTTAAGTTATAATCATTGTAATTGTTAAGTTATCATCTCTGTCTTTGTTAAGTTATCATCTCTGTCGTTGTTAAGTTATCATCTCTGTCGTTGTTAAGTTATCATCTCTGTCGTTGTTAAGTTATCATCTCTGTCGTTGTTAAGTTATCATCTCTGTCGTTGTTAAGTTATCATCAGTGTCGTTGTTAAGTTATCATCACTGTCGTTTTTAATTTACGTCACTGTCGTTGTTAAGTTATCATCGCTGTCGTTGTTAAGTTATCATCGCTGTCGTTGTTAAGTTATCATCACTGTCGTTGTTAAGTTATCATGGCTGTCATTGTTAAGTTATCATCTCTGTCCTCGTTAAGTTATCATCACTGTCGTTGTTAAGTACTCATCGGTGCCGTTGCTAAGTTATCATCTCTGTCGTTGTTAAGTTATCATCGCTGTCATTGTTAAGTTATCATCTCTGTCGTTGTTTAGTTTTCATCACTGTCGTTGTTTAGTTCTCATCGGTGTCGTTGTTAAATTATCATCTCTGTCGTGGTTAAGTTATCATCGCTGTCGTTGTTAAGTTATCATCACTGTCATTGTTAAGTTCTCATCGGTGTCGTTGTTAATATATTATCGCTGTCGTTAAATTATCATCACTGTCGTTATTAAGTTATCATCTCTGTCGTTGTTAAGTTATCATGGCTGTCGTTGTTAAATTCTCAACTCTACCGTTGTTATGTTATCATCTCTGTCGTTTTTAAATTATCATCCCTGTCGTTGTTAAGTTATCATCTCTGTCGTTGTTAAGTTATCATCGCTGTCGTTAAGTTATCATCACTGTCGTTATTAAGTTATCATCGCTGTCGTTGTTAAGTTCTCATCGCTGTTGTTGTTAAGTTATCATCTCTGTCGTTGTTATGTCATCATCGCTGTCGTTGTTAAGTTCTCATCACTGTCGTTGTTAAGTTATCATCACTGTCTTTGTTATGTTATCATCGCTGTCGTTGTTAAGTTAACATCTCTGTCGATGTTAAGTTGTCATCACTGTCGTTGTTAAGTTATCCTCTCTCTCGTTGTTAAGTAATCATCGCTGTTATCGTTAAGTTATCATCACTGTCGTTAAGTTATCATCGCTGTAGTTGTTAAGTTATCGTCGCTGTCGTTGTTAAGTTATCATCGCTGTCGTTAAGTTACCATCTCTGTCGTTGTTAAGTTATCATCGCTGTCGTTGTTAATTATCATCACTGTCGTTGTTAAGTTCTCATCTCTGTCGTTGTTAAGTTATCAACGCTGTCATTGTTAAGTTATCATCTCTGTCGTTGTTAAGTTATCATCTCTGTCTTTGTTAAGTTATCATCACTGTCGTTGTTAAGTTATCATCACTGTCGTTGTTAAGTTATCATATCTGTCGTTGTTAAGTTATCAACGCTGTCATTGTTAAGTTATCAGCGCTGTCGTTAAGTTATCATCTCTCTCTTTGTTAAGATATCATCACTGTCGTTGTTAAGTTATCATCTCTGTCTTTGTTAAGTTATCATCACTGTCGTTGTTAAGTTATCATCTCTGTCGTTGTTATGTTATCATCATTGTCGTTGTTAAGTTATCATCTCTGTATTTGTTAAGTTATCATCTCTGTCGTTGTTAAGTTATCATCTCTGTCGTTGTTAAATTATCATCTCTGTCGTTGTTAAGTTATCATCTCTGTCGTTGTTAAGTTATCATCTCTGTCGTTGTTAAGTTATCATCTCTGTCGTTGTTAAGTTATCATCACTGTCGTTAAGTTATCATCTCTGTCGTTGTTAAGTTATCATCTCTGTCGTTGTTAAGTTATCATCACTGTCGTTGTTAACTTATCATCTCTGTCGTTGTGAAGTTATCATATCTGTCGTTGTTAAGTTATCATCTCTGTTGTTGTTAAGTTATCATCACTGTCGTTGTTAAGTTATCATCGCTGCCGTTGTTAAGTTATCATCTCTGTCGTTGTTAAGTTATCATCACTGTCGTTGCTAAGTTATCATCTCTGTCGTTGTTAAGTTATCATATCTGTCGTTGTTAAGTTATCATCTCTGTTGTTGTTAAGTTATCATCACTGTCGTTGTTAAGTGATCATCTCTGCCGTTGTTAAGTTATCATCACTGTCGTTGTTATGTTATCATCTCTGTGGTTGTTATGTTATCATCTCTGTCGTTGTTAAGTTATCATCTCTGTGGTTGTTAAGTTATCATCACTGTCGTTGTTAGATTATCATCGCTGTCGTTGTTAAGTTATCATCGCTGTCGTTGTTAAGTTTTCTAAGTCGGTGTTAATTTATCATCTCTGCCGTTGATAAGTTATCATCTCTGTCGTTGTTAAGTTATCATCTCTGTCGTTGTTAAGTTATCATCTCTGTCGTTGTTAAGTTATCATCGCTGTCGTTGTTAAGTTATCATCTCTGTCGTTGTTAAGTTATCATCTCTGTCGTTGCTAAGTTATCATCTCTGTCGTTGTTATGTTATCATCGCTGTCGTTGTTAAGTTCTCATCACTGTCGTTGTTAAGTTATCATCGCTGTCATTGTTAAGTTATCATCTCTGTTGTTGTTATGTTAGCATCTCTGTCGTTGTTAAATTATCATCACTGTCGTTGTTAAGTTATCAGCTCTGTCGTTAAGTTATCATCTCTGTCTTTGTTAAGTTATCATCACTGTCGTTGTTAAGTTATCATCTCTGTCGTTAAGTTATCATCTCTGTCTTTGTTAAGTTATCATCACTGTCGTTATTAAGTTATCATCACCGTCGTTGTTAAGTTATCATCTCTGTCGTTGTTAAGTTATAATCATTGTAATTGTTAAGTTATCATCTCTGTCTTTGTTAAGTTATCATCTCTGTCGTTGTTAAGTTATCATCTCTGTCGTTGTTAAGTTATCATCTCTGTCGTTGTTAAGTTATCATCTCTGTCGTTGTTAAGTTATCATCTCTGTCGTTGTTAAGTTATCATCAGTGTCGTTGTTAAGTTATCATCACTGTCGTTTTTAATTTACATCACTGTCGTTGTTAAGTTATCATCGCTGTCGTTGTTAAGTTATCATCGCTGTCGTTGTTAAGTTATCATCACTGTCGTTGTTAAGTTATCATGGCTGTCATTGTTAAGTTATCATCTCTGTCCTCGTTAAGTTATCATCACTGTCGTTGTTAAGTACTCATCGGTGCCGTTGCTAAGTTATCATCTCTGTCGTTGTTAAGTTATCATCGCTGTCATTGTTAAGTTATCATCTCTGTCGTTGTTTAGTTTTCATCACTGTCGTTGTTTAGTTCTCATCGGTGTCGTTGTTAAATTATCATCTCTGTCGTGGTTAAGTTATCATCGCTGTCGTTGTTAAGTTGTCATCACTGTCATTGTTAAGTTCTCATCGGTGTCGTTGTTAATATATTATCGCTGTCGTTAAATTATCATCACTGTCGTTATTAAGTTATCATCTCTGTCGTTGTTAAATTATCATGGCTGTCGTTGTTAAATTCTCAACTCTACCGTTGTTATGTTATCATCTCTGTCGTTTTTAAATTATCATCCCTGTCGTTGTTAAGTTATCATCTCTGTCGTTGTTAAGTTATCATCGCTGTCGTTAAGTTATCATCACTGTCGTTATTAAGTTATCATCGCTGTCGTTGTTAAGTTCTCATCGCTGTTGTTGTTAAGTTATCATCTCTGTCGTTGTTATGTCATCATCGCTGTCGTTGTTAAGTTCTCATCACTGTCGTTGTTAAGTTATCATCACTGTCTTTGTTATGTTATCATCACTGTCGTTGTTAAGTTAACATCTCTGTCGATGTTAAGTTGTCATCACTGTCGTTGTTAAGTTATCCTCTCTCTCGTTGTTAAGTAATCATCGCTGTTATCGTTAAGTTATCATCACTGTCGTTAAGTTATCATCGCTGTAGTTGTTAAGTTATCATCGCTGTCGTTGTTAAGTTATCATCGCTGTCGTTAAGTTACCATCTCTGTCGTTGTTAAGTTATCATCGCTGTCGTTGTTAATTATCATCACTGTCGTTGTTAAGTTCTCATCTCTGTCGTTGTTAAGTTATCAACGCTGTCATTGTTAAGTTATCATCTCTGTCGTTGTTAAGTTATCATCTCTGTCTTTGTTAAGTTATCATCACTGTCGTTGTTAAGTTATCATCACTGTCGTTGTTAAGTTATCATATCTGTCGTTGTTAAGTTATCAACGCTGTCATTGTTAAGTTATCAGCGCTGTCGTTAAGTTATCATCTCTCTCTTTGTTAAGATATCATCACTGTCGTTGTTAAGTTATCATCTCTGTCTTTGTTAAGTTATCATCACTGTCGTTGTTAAGTTATCATCTCTGTCGTTGTTATGTTATCATCATTGTCGTTGTTAAGTTATCATCTCTGTATTTGTTAAGTTATCATCTCTGTCGTTGTTAAGTTATCATCTCTGTCGTTGTTAAATTATCATCTCTGTCGTTGTTAAGTTATCATCTCTGTCGTTGTTAAGTTATCATCTCTGTCGTTGTTAAGTTATCATCTCTGTCGTTGTTAAGTTATCATCACTGTCGTTAAGTTATCATCTCTGTCGTTGTTAAGTTATCATCTCTGTCGTTGTTAAGTTATCATCACTGTCGTTGTTAACTTATCATCTCTGTCGTTGTGAAGTTATCATATCTGTCGTTGTTAAGTTATCATCTCTGTTGTTGTTAAGTTATCATCACTGTCGTTGTTAAGTTATCATCGCTGCCGTTGTTAAGTTATCATCTCTGTCGTTGTTAAGTTATCATCACTGTCGTTGTTAAGTTATCATCTCTGTCGTTGTTAAGTTATCATATCTGTCGTTGTTAAGTTATCATCTCTGTTGTTGTTAAGTTATCATCACTGTCGTTGTTAAGTGATCATCTCTGCCGTTGTTAAGTTATCATCACTGTCGTTGTTATGTTATCATCTCTGTGGTTGTTATGTTATCATCTCTGTCGTTGTTAAGTTATCATCTCTGTGGTTGTTAAGTTATCATCACTGTCGTTGTTAGATTATCATCGCTGTCGTTGTTAAGTTATCATCGCTGTCGTTGTTAAGTTTTCTAAGTCGGTGTTAATTTATCATCTCTGCCGTTGATAAGTTATCATCTCTGTCGTTGTTAAGTTATCATCTCTGTCGTTGTTAAGTTATCATCTCTGTCGTTGTTAAGTTATCATCGCTGTCGTTGTTAAGTTATCATCTCTGTCGTTGTTAAGTTATCATCGATGTCGTTAAGTTATCATCTCTGTCGTTGTTAAGTTATCATCTCTGTCGTTGTTAAGTTATCATCGCTGTCGTTGTTAAGTTATCATCTCTGTCGTTGTTAAGTTATCATCGATGTCGTTAAGTTATCATCTCTGTCGTTGTTAAGTTATCATCGCTGCCGTTGTTAAGTTATCATCTCTGTCGTTGTTAAGTTATCATCGATGTCGTTAAGTTATCATCTCTGTCGTTGTTAAGTTATCATCACTGTCGTTTTTAAATTATCATCCCTGTCGTTGTTAAGTTATCATCTCTGTCGTTGTTAAGTTATCATCGCTGTCGTTAAGTTATCATCACTGTCGTTATTAAGTTATCATCGCTGTCGTTGTTAAGTTACCATCTCTGTCGTTTTTAAGCTATCATATCTGTCGTTGTTAAGTTATCATCTCTGTTGTTGTTAAGTTATCATCACTGTCGTTCTTAAGTTATCATCACTGTCGTTGTTAAGTTATCATATCTGTCGTTGTTAAGTTATCATCTCTGTTGTTGTTAAGTTATCATCACTGTCGTTGTTAAGTGATCATCACTGTCGTTGTTAAGTTATCATATCTGTCGTTGTTAAGTTAACATCTCTGTTGTTGTTAAGTTATCATCACTGTCGTTCTTAAGTTATCGTCACTGTCGTTGTTAAGTTATCTTCGCTGTCATTGTTAAGTTATCATCACTGTCGTTAAGTTATCATCGCTGTCGTTGTTAAGTTATCATCACTGTCGTTGTTAAGTTATCATATCTGTCGTTGTTAAGTTATCATCTATGTTGTTGTTAAGTTATCATCACTGTCGTTCTTAAGTTATCATCACTGTCGTTGTTAAGTTATCATATCTGTCGTTGTTAAGTTATCATCTCTGTCGTTGTTAAATTATCATCACTGTCGTTGTTAAGTTATCATCGCTGTCATTGTTAAGTTATCATCTCTGTCCTTGATAATTTATCATCACTGTCGTGGATAAGTTATCATCGCTGTCGTGGTTAAGTTATCTTCGCTGTCGTTGTTAAGTTATCATCGCTGTCGTTGTTAAGTTCTCATCGGTGTCGTTGTTAAGTTATCATCGCTGTTGTTGTTAAGTTCTCATCGGTGTCGTTGTTAAGTTATCATCACTGTCGTTGTTAAGTTATCATCACTGTCGTGGTTAAGTTATCATCGCTGTCGTTGTTAAGTTCTCATCGGTGTCGTTGTTAAGTTATCATCACTGTCGTTGTTAAGTTATCATCACTGTCGTTGTTAAGTTATCATCACTGTCGTGGTTAAGTTATCATCGCTGTCGTTGTTAAGTTCTCATCGGTGTCGTTGTTAAGTTATCATCACTGTCGTTGTTAAGTTATCATCACTGTCGTTGTTAAGTTCTCATCACTGTCGTGGTTAAGTTATCATCACTGTTGTGGTTAAGTTATCATCGCTGTCGTTGTTAAGTTCTCATCGGTGTCGTTGTTAAGTTATCATCACTGTCGTGGTTAAGTTATCATCGCTGTCGTTGTTAAGTTATCATCACTGTCGTGGTTAAGTTATCAGCACTGTCGTTATTAAGTTATAATCTCTGTCGTTGTTAAGTTATCATGGCTGTCGTTAAATTATCAAATCTACCGTTGTTAAGTTATCATCTCTGTCGTTTTCAAATTATCATCCCTGTCGTTGTTAAGTTATCATCTCTGTCGTTGTTAAGTTATCATCGCTGTCGTTAAGTTATCATCACTGTCGTTATTAAGTTATCATCGATATCGTTAATAAGTTCTCATCGCTGTCGTCGTTAAGTTATCATCTCTGTCGTTGTTAAGTTATTCTCTCTGTCGTTGTTAAGTTATCATCGCTGTCGTTGCTAAATTATCATCTCTGTCGTTGTTAAGTTATCATCACTGTCGTTGTTATGTTATCTTCGCTGTCATTGTTAAGTTATCATCACTGTCGTTAAGTTATCATCGCTGTCGTTGTTAAGTTATCATCTCTGTCGTTGTTAAATTATCATCGCTGTCGTTGTTAAGTTATCATCACTGTCGTTGTTAAGTTATTATCTCTGCCGTTGATAAGTTATCATCTCTGTCGTTAAGTTATCATCTCTCTCATTGTTAAATTATCATCTCTGTTGTTGTTAAGTTATCATCTCTGTCGTTGTTAAGTTATCATCACTGTCGTTGTTAAGTTATCATCTCTGTCGTTGTTATCATATCTGTCGTTGTTAAGTTATCATCTCTGTTGTTGTTAAGTTATCATCACTGTCTTTGTTAAGTTATCATCGCTGTCGTTGTTAAGTGATCATCGCTGTCGTTAAGTTATCATCTCTGTCATTGTTAAGTTATCATCACTGTCGTTGTTAAGTTATCATCTCTGTTGTTGTTAAGTTATCATCACTGTCGTTGTTAAGTTATCATCTCTGTCGTTGTTAAGTGATCATCGCTGTCGTTAGTTATCATCTCTGTCTTTGTTAAGTTATCATCTCTGTCGTTGTTAAGTTATCATCTCTGTCGTTGTTAAGTTATCATCTCTGTCGTTGTTAAGTTATCATCTCTGTCGTTGTTAAGTGATCATCACTGTCGTTGTTAAGTTATCATCACTGTCGTTGTTAAGATATCATCTCTGTCGTTGTTAAGTTATCATCTCTATCGTTCTTAAGTTATCATCACTGTCGTTGTTATGTTATCATCTCTGTCGTTGTTAAGTTATCATCTCTGTTGTTGTTAAGTTATCGTCACTGTCGTTGTTAGGTTATCATCGCTGTCGTTGTTAAGTAATCATCGCTGTCGTTGTTAAGTTATCATCTCTGTCGTTGTTAAGTTATCATCGATGTCGTTAAGTTATCATCACTGTCGTTGTTAAGTTATCAACGCTTTCGTTGTTAAGTTATTATCACTGTCGTTGTTAAGTTATCATCGCTGTCGTTGTTAAATTATCATCTCTGTCGTTGTTAAGTTATCATCGCTGTCGTTGTTAAGTTATTATCTCTGCCGTTGATAAGTTATCATCTCTGTCGTTAAGTTATCGTCTCTGTCGTTCTTAAGTTATCATCGCTGTCGTTGTTAAGTTATCATCAGTGTCGTTGTTAAGTTATTATCGCTGTCGTTAAGTTATCATCACTGTCGTTATTAAGTTATCATCCCTGTCGTTGTTAAGTTATGATCTCTGTCGTTGTTAAGTTATCATCGCTGTCGTTAAGTTATCATCACTGTCGTTATTAAGTTATCATCGCTGTCGTCGTTAAGTTATCATCTCTGTCGTTGTTATGTTATCATCGCTGTCGTTGTTAATTTATCATCTCTGTCGGTGTTAAGTTGTCATCACTGTCGTTGTTAAGTTATTCTCTCTGTCGTTTTTAAGTTATCATCGCTGTCGTTAAGTTATCATCTCTGTCGTTGTTATGTTATCATCACTGTCGTTGTTATGTTATCTTCGCTGTCATTGTTAAATTATCATCACTGTCGTTAAGTTATCATCGCTGTCGTTGTTAAGTTATCATCTCTGTCGTTGTTAAGTTATCTTCGCTGTCGTTGTTAAGTTATCATCACTGTCGTTGTTAAGTTATCATCTCTGTCGTTGTTAAGTTATCATCGCTGTCGTTGTTAAGTTATTATCTCTGTCGTTGTTAGGTTATCATCTCTGTTTTTGTTAAGTTATCATCTCTGTCGTTGTTAAATTATCATCTCTGTCGTGGTTAAGTTCTCATCTATGTCGTTGTTAAGTTATCAACGCTGTCATTGTTAAGTTATCATCGCTGTCGTTTTTAAATTATCATCACTGTCGTTGTTAAGTTATCATCTCTGTCGTTAAGTTATCATCTCTGTCTTTGTTAAGTTATCATCACTGTTGTTGTTAAGTTATCATCACTGTCGTTGTTAAGTTATCATCTCTGTCGTTGTTAAGTTATCATCTCTGTCCTTGTTAAATTATCATCTCTGTCGTTGTTAAGTTATCATCTCTGTCGTTGTTAAGTTATCATCTCTGTCGTGGTTAAGTTCTCATCTCTGTCGTTGTTAAGTTATCATCACTGTTGTTGTTAAGTTATCATCACTGTCGTTGTTAAGTTATCATCTCTGTCGTTGTTAAGTCATCATCTCTGTCCTTGTTAAATTATCATCTCTGTCGTTGTTAAGTTATCATCTCTGTCGTTGTTAAGTTATCATCTCTGTCGTGGTTAAGTTCTCATCTCTGTCGTTGTTAAGTTATCAACGCTGTCATTGTTAAGTTATCATCGCTGTCGTGGTTAAGTTATCATCTCTGTCGTTTTTAAATTATCATCACTGTCGTTGTTAAGTTATCATCTCTGTCGTTAAGTTATCATCTCTGTTCTTGTTAAGTTATCATCACTGTCGTTGTTAAGTTCTCATCGGTGTCGTTGCTAAGTTATCATCTCTGTCGTTGTTAAGTTATCATCTCTGTCGTTGTTAAGTGATCATCACTGTCGTTGTTAAGTTATCATCACTGTCGTTGTTAAGATATCATCTCTGTCGTTGTTAAGTTATCATCTCTATCGTTCTTAAGTTATCATCACTGTCGTTGTTATGTTATCATCTCTGTCGTTGTTAAGTTATCATCTCTGTTGTTGTTAAGTTATCGTCACTGTCGTTGTTAGGTTATCATCGCTGTCGTTGTTAAGTTATCATCGCTGTCGTTGTTAAGTTATCATCTCTGTCGTTGTTAAGTTATCATCGATGTCGTTAAGTTATCATCACTGTCGTTGTTAAGTTATCAACGCTGTCGTTGTTAAGTTATCATCACTGTCGTTGTTAAGTTATCATCGCTGTCGTTGTTAAATTATCATCTCTGTCGTTGTTAAGTTATCATCGCTGCCGTTGTTAAGTTATTATCTCTGCCGTTGATAATTTATCATCTCTGTCGTTAAGTTATCATCACTGTCGTTATTAAGTTATCATCGCTGTCGTCGTTAAGTTATCATCTCTGTCGTTGTTATGTTATCAACTCTGTCGTTGTTAAGTTATCATCGCTGTCGTTAAGTTATCATCACTGTCGTTATTAAGTTATCATCGCTGTCGTCGTTAAGTTATCATCTCTGTCGGTGTTAAGTTGTCATCACTGTCGTTGTTAAGTTATTCTCTCTGTCGTTTTTAAGTTATCATCGCTGTCGTTAAGTTATCATCTCTGTCGTTGTTATGTTATCATCACTGTCGTTGTTATGTTATCTTCGCTGTCATTGTTAAATTATCATCACTGTCGTTAAGTTATCATCGCTGTCGTTGTTAAGTTATCATCTCTGTCGTTGTTAAGTTATCATCGCTGTTGTTGTTAAGTTATCATCACTGTCGTTGTTAAGTTATCATCTCTGTCGTTGTTAAGTTATCATCGCTGTCGTTGTTAAGTTATTATCTCTGTTTTTGTTAAGTTATCATCTCTGTCGTTGTTAAATTATCATCTCTGTCGTGGTTAAGTTCTCATCTCTGTCGTTGTTACGTTATCAACGCTGTCATTGTTAAGTTATCATCGCTGTCGTTTTTAAATTATCATCACTGTCGTTGTTAAGTTATCAACGCTGTCATTGTTAAGTTATCATCGCTGTCGTTTTTAAATTATCATCACTGTCGTTGTTAAGGTATCATCTCTGTCGTTAAGTTATCATCTCTGTCTTTGTTAAGTTATCATCACTGTCGTTGTTAAGTTATCATCTCTGTCGTTGTTAAGTTATCATCTCTGTCCTTGTTAAATTATCATCTCTGTCGTTATTAAGTTATCATCTCTGTCGTTGTTAAGTTATCATCTCTGTCGTGGTTAAGTTCTCATCTCTGTCGTTGTTAAGTTATCATCACTGTTGTTGTTAAGTTATCATCACTGTCGTTGTTAAGTTATCATCTCTGTCGTTGTTAAGTTATCATCTCTGTCCTTGTTAAATTATCATCTCTGTCGTTGTTAAGTTATCATCTCTGTCGTTGTTAAGTTATCATCTCTGTCGTGGTCAAGTTCTCATCTCTGTCGTTGTTAAGTTATCAACGCTGTCATTGTTAAGTTATCATCGCTGTCGTTGTTAAGTTATCATCTCTGTCGTTTTTAAATTATCATCACTGTCGTTGTTAAGTTATCATCTCTGTCGTTAAGTTATCATCTCTGTCCTTGTTAAGTTATCATCACTGTCGTTGTTAAGTTCTCATCGGTGTCGTTGCTAAGTTATCATCTCTGTCGTTGTTTAGTTTTCATCACTGTCGTTGTTAAGTTCTCATCGGTGTCGTTGTTAACTTTTCATCTCTTTCGTTGTTAAGTTATCATCGCCGTGGTTATTAAGTTATCATCGCTGTCGTTGTTAAATTATCATCTCTGTCGTGGTTAAGTTATCATCGCTGTCGTTGTTAAGTTATCATCGCTGTCGTTGTTAAGTTATCATCACTGTCGTTGTTAAGTTATCATCTCTGTCGTTGTTAAGTTATCATCGCTGTCGTTAAGTTATCATCACTGTCGTTATTAAGTTATCATCACTGTCGTTATTAAGTTATCATCTCTGTCGTTGTTAAGTTATCATCGCTGTCGTTAAGTTATCATCACTGTCGTTATTAAGTTATCATCGCTGTCGTTGTTAAGTTCTTATCGCTGTTGTTGTTAAGTTATCATCACTGTCGTTGTTATGTTATCATCTCTGTCGTGGTTAAGTTATCATCGCTGTCGTTGTTAAGTTATCATCGCTGTCGTTGTTAAGTTATCATCACTGTCGTTGTTAAATTATCAACTCTACCGTTGTTAAGTTATCATCTCTGTCGTTTTTAAATTATCATCTCTGTCGTTGTTAAGTTATCATCTCTGTCGTTGTTAAGTTTTCATATCTGTCGTTGTTAAGTTCTCATCGCTGTCATTGTTAAGTTATCATCTCTGTCGTTGTTAAGTTATCATCTCTGTCGTTGTTAAGTTCTCATCGCTGTCATTGTTAAGTTATCATCTCTGTCGTTGTTAAGTTATCATCTCTGTCGTTGTTAAGTTATCATCGCTGTCATTGTTAAGTTATCATCTCTGTCGTTGTTAAGTTATCATCTCTGTCGTTGTTAAGTTATCATCTCTGTCGTTGTTAAGTTATCAACGCTGTAATTGTTAAGTTATCAGCGCTGTCATTAAGTTATCATCTCTCTCTTTGTTAAGTTATCATCACTGTCGTTGTTAAGTTATCATCTCTGTCGTTTTTAAATTATCATCACTGTCGTTTTTAAGTTATCATCGCTGTCGTTGTTAAGTTATCATCTCTGTCGTTGTTAAGTTATCATCTCTGTCGTTGTTAAATTATCATCTCTGTCGTTGTTAAGTTATCATCACTGTCGTTGTTAAGTAATCATCTCTGTCGTGGTTAAGTTATCATCTCTGTCGTTGTTAAGTTCTCATCGCTGTCGTTGTTAAGTTATCATCACTGTCGTTGTTAAGTTATCATCGCTGTCGGTGTTAAGTTATCATCTCTGTCGTTGTTAAGTTATCATCTCTGTCGATGTTAAATTATCATTGCTGTCGTTGTTAAGTTATCATCTCTGTCGTTGTTAAATTATCATCGCTGTCGTTGTTAAGTTATCATCTCTGTCGTTGTTAAATTATCATCGCTGTCGTTGTTAAGTTATCATCTCTGTCGTTGTTAAATTATCATCTCTGTCGTTGTTCAGTTCTCATCTCTGTCGTTGTTAAGTTATCATCGCTGTCGTTGTTAAGTTATCATCGCTGTCGTTGTGGTTAAGTTATCATCGCTGTCGTTGTTATGTTATCATCTCTGTCGTTGTTAAGTTATCATCTATTTTGTTGTTATGTTATCATCTCTGTCGTTGTTAAATTATCATCTCTGTCGTTGTTAAATTCTCCTCTCTGTCGTTGTTAAGTTATCATCGCTGTTGTTGTTAAGTTATCATCGCTGTCGTTGTGGTTAAGTTATCATCGCTGTCGTTGTTAAGTTATCATCTCTTTTGTTGTTATGTTATCATCTCTGTCGTTGTTAAATTATCATCACTGTCGTTGTTAAATTCTCCTCTCTGTCGTTGTTAAGTTATCATCGCTGTTGTTGTTAAGTTATCATCGCTGTCGTTGTGGTTAAGTTATCATCGCTGTCGTTGTTACGTTATCATCTCTGTCGTTAAGTTATCATCTCTGTCGTTGTTAAGTTCTCATCGCTGTCATTGTTAAGTTATCATCTCTGTCGTTGTTAAGTTATCATCTCTGTCGTTGTTAAGTTATCATCTCTGTCGTTGTTAAGTTCTCATCGCTGTTATTGTTAAGTTATCATCTCTGTCGTTGTTAAGTTCTCATCGCTGTTATTGTTAAGTTATCATCTCTGTCGTTGTTAAGTTCTCATCGCTGTTATTGTTAAGTTATCATCTCTGTCGTTGTTAATTTATCATCTCTGTCGTTGTTAAGTTCTCATCGCTGTCATTGTTAAGTTATCATCTCTGTCGTTTTTAAGTTATCATCTCTGTCGTTGTTAAGTTATCATCTCTGTCGTTGTTAAGTTATCATCTCTGTCGTTGTTAAGTTATCATCTCTGTCGTTGTTAAGTTATCATCTCTGTCGTTGTTAATTTATCATCTCTGTCGTTGTTAAGTTATCATCTCTGTCGTTGTTAAGTTATCATCTCTGTCGTTGTTAAGTTATCATCGCTGCGCTGTCGTTGTTGTTCAGTTCTCATCGGTGTCGTTGTTAAGTTATCATCGCTGTCGTTGTTAAGTTATCATGGCTTCTAATGTTGTTTGTTAACTTGCGAAAGTCGGCTGAATAATTAATAGGCTCAAAAGGCCATAGGCTTACCCAGATACTCTCATGGAATGACCAAATGAGGTATTTTTCCCCATAGTCCCTGGAAAAAAAGAATGCAGTTATTAATAAGCAGAGTTGAAATTAATGCATGTAAGATTTCACAGCTCTAGCATCACTCCTTCATATGCTGACCAAGATACTCTCATTGAATGACCCAATGAAGTTTATTTTTCAACATAGTCCCTGGAAAGAAACAATGCAGTTATTAATAAGAAGAGTTGAAAGGTATGCATGCACAATTTCACAGCTCTAGCATCACCACTTCTCAGTCAGCCTATGAACTTTTCAGTCGACCCTCGTGCATGTTTTGTTTCCGCTACTGTTATTAGTGTTATTAGTGTTGTTGTTGGTGTGTTGTGGTTGCTGTTGTTGTTATTGTTTGTATACACACAACATGAACAAATTGTTAAGGAGTTCGCTTCACAGTGCTTATATCTTGGTTCGATCATAATACGTGGCACCTTGACGAGTGTCAGTTACCATAGCCGGGGGTCGAGCCGTGTCGTTTGAGTAAAATTGATCTGACGGAAAGATTGGAAGCTCGTTGGCTGGACAGTGCCTGTAATTCAAAGGACCAGTCAGCATGGATTTACTTGAGGATTACGCTATGTGTACACTTTGGAATGCTCAGCCACTGACCCGATAATTTCATAAGCAGGCTGTCCGGTTAATCGAACAAGTGGGACATTAATGGTCGAATGTCTTCATTTCACAATGCTCCATTAAACTCAGCTGAAAATAAGTTCCAGCAATAGCTGGGAGGGGGGGATCCTGCGATGGAATGACAGCCTGTGCAGGGTGTGTATGTGGAGTGGGGGGGGGGGGGGGGTCTAGTACTCTCAGTCACTTAACGCAACAGAAACTGGGATAAGCACTGTCCTAGCAAGCCTTCTAGCTTCTAGAGACAGACTTTAACCATGCAACAGATTGACATTCTGTCCATGGACGGGGCTTGAACTCTCAGTCGCTTCACACCATGAAACTGATAAGCAACGGCCTTACGAGCCCTCTGGCTTAAGATAGAAATTAACCCTGCGATTCATATATGTATATTGGGTTAAAACTAATTGATTTCAAGACACAACCTAAACATAAGTGTATATGTGTATATATATATATATATATATATATATATATATATATATATATATATTTATAAGTCGTTTGGAAGCCTCGACAATGCAAATGGGTAAATCTCCGGGTAACAAGGTCCGGTGGTGGAGAGAGAGATATGTAAGTGGGTGCACGTTGAGATGCGTGGTGTGTATAAGATGTGTGAGATGTGTAGAATGAAGGGAAGAGTAAAAGGGTAAAAATTTACTCTTCCCTTCATTCTACACATCTCACACATCTTATACACACCACGCATCTCAACGTACACCCACTTACATATCTCTCTCTCCATCACCGGACCTTGTTACCCGGAGATTTACCCATTTGCATTGTCGAGACTTCCAAACGACTTATAAATATTTACTTATTGTTCCACAATGCTTCAACAAACTTCAATACTCTCTTATATATATATATATATATATATATATATATATATATATATATATATATATATATATATATATATATATATATATATATATATATATATATATATATATATATATATATATATGAAAGTATATATATATAGAATCATTGCAACATCTGACTGATAAAATGACAAGTCAGTCAATCATATTGGTGACCTCCCCACAGCCCCGGGGGACAGAATGGAGAAGGCGTTTCCCCGGAGGACGGCAAGGGAGACGCGCTGGAAAAGCCATTTCATCTCGCGAGGCTCACACCTGCGGCTGGCCAGCTCAGCGCATAAGGTGGTGAGTAGGGGGTAGCCCTAGGGCGGAGGACACCCTGCGATGGACTAGCGTCCTGTCCAGCGGGAAGTCTTGTGACGCTTCACGTCATGAAACGGGGATAAGCACCGGAATGGTGAACCCCTGGCTCCAGACAGACTTTAGAATGAAACTGTTGTTCTAGGCTTGGCTGTTAGTTGTAAACCAATGCTTATATGTCACCGAGAGAAATATATGGAAGTGTTCTCATTGGTTTCATCTCTGATAATTTATCGCAGAAACAGGAATATTCATCTTTCTACCATATTTAATATTAATATTTGTCGGCTGAGGTGAGGAGGTTGGGGTTGACGTAATCGATAGACTGGTTATTAGAATACCATGTGCTTTTTGTCGACAGTTTCTTTATGTCTTAACGACTCTATTATTTGATTAAAGACAAATTTCGATAAAGATATATGAAAACGTCTGGTTAGTGGAATATGTAATAAAGAATTTGGTCATCATTTGTAGATGGTCTCAGATGTTATAAAAATGGCTAAATGTATTACGTGGATGGTTTAAGATATTATGTGGTGGTGGTGGTGATGATGGTGGTGGTGGTGGTGGTGGTGGTGATGGTGGCGGTAGTGGTGGTGGTGGTGGTCATCGTGATGTTGGTACGGATGGTGGTGATGGTGGTGGTAGTGGTGGTAGTGGTGGTAGGGATGGTAGCGAGATGATGATGGTGATAGTAGTGGTGGAAGTGGTGGTGGTGATGATGTTGGTGATGGAGGACGGTGGTGGTGGTGGAGGATGTGGTGGTGGTGGTAGTGGTGGTGGTGGAGGAGGAGGAGGAGGATGCGGTGCGGGTAGTGATGGTGGTGGTTGCGGTGATGATGCTGGTAGTGGAGGATGGTGGAGGTGGGGGTGTGGGGGCATGGGGGGGGGGGGGGGGGGTAAATGCTGGTAGTGGACGATGGTGGAGGTGATGTTGGTGGTGGTGGTGGTTTTTGGCGGTGGTGGTGCTCTTGCCACTTGGTGGTTTGTGATGTTGGTGTTGGTGATTGTGGTGGGGAGGAGAGTGTTGGATTTTCTGATAGACTATCAGATGGTAAGTATGGCAAGATTGAAATCCAGAATAATAGGCATTCCACGTGGCGATCACCTCCCCCATCACCACTGCCACCACCATCTTGAAATATTGAATATATCTCGGGGTCGAGATTGTGTGAGAGAAACAGAGAGAGGGGGAGAGAGAGAGAGAGCGAGAGAGAGAGAGAGAGAGAGAGAAGGAGGTGGAAAGAGGGAGGAAGAGAGACAGAGAGGGAAAGAACGAGGGAGAGTCAGGGAAAGAGAGAGAGCAAAGCACCGAACTAAGTCCTTTATAGTATTTAGTGTTTAAACATCGAGTTTTTCTGTGTTGAATTCCAGCTGACAGCTAATCGACAATTCTTTCCCTTTCACCGAAGCACCAGTAATACACTGAGGGTAGAACTACCTCCCTCTACTAAATAACACTGGCTTTGTAACTAATGGGGAGATAAGTAATACATGAATGTTTGGGGGGGAGGGGGGTTGCAAAGAATGAATACAATCAGATCTGATCTGCAACTGCAACAACAACAATATAATTGATTCAAAATATTAACGGGGGAGAAAGAACATATTCTTTGCAATGATAATTGTTTCTACTTTTGGCACAAGGCCAGCAATTACCCAGTGCATTACTGGTACTTTATTTTATCGACCCCGTAAGGCAAAGTTAACCTTGGCGGGATTTGAACTCAGAATGGCAAGGACCGTAACTCTATGCGTCAAAGCATGGCGTCCGACTCTCTACTGATTTAGGCAGAAAACCATCAATTTGAAGGGAGGGGGAAATCGATAAAATTGACCTCAGTACATTACTGGTACTTTAGTTATCGACCTCGTAAGGATGAAAGGCAATGTTAACCTCGGCGAGATTTGACCTCAGACCGTAAAGAGGAGGAACTGTGAATATAGTGTCCGGCGCTCCACCAGTCCTGCCAATCCACCGCCCTTCCGACACCCTTAATAACCATCAGCACCATCGTCATCATCACCATCATCACAACAACCATCACTATCATGATTACCATGTCCATTATCATCATCACCATCATCATCACCGCCGTCATCATCACCATCATCACAACCATGACTATCATCACTATCATGTCCATCCTCATCATCATCATCATCATCACCATCACTACCGTCACCATCACCATCACCATCACTACCGTCATCACCATCACCAACACTACCGTCATCACCACCACCACGACCATCACTACCGTCATCACCATCACTACCGTCATCACCATCACCACCATCACTACCGTCATCACCATCACCACCATCACTACCGTCATCACCATCACCATCACTACCGTCACCACCACCATCACTACCGTCATCACCATCACCATCACTACCGTCATCACCATCACCATCACTACCGTCATCACCATCACCACCATCACTACCGTCATCACCATCACCATCACTACCGTCATCACCATCACCACCATCACTACCGTCATCACCATCACCATCACTACCGTGACCATCACCATCATCACCATCACTACCGTCATCACCACCATCACCACCATCACTACCGTCATCACAATCACCACCATCACTACCGTCATCACCATCACCATCACTACCGTCATCACCACCATCACCATCACTACCGTCATCACCACCACCATCACTACCGTCATCACCATCACCATCACTACCGTCATCACCATCACCATCACTACCGTCACCATCACCATCATCACCATCACTACCGTCATCACCATCACCATCACTACCGTCATCACCACCACCATCACTACCGTCATCACCATCACCATCACTACCGTCATCACCATCACCATCACTACCGTCACCATCACCATCATCACCATCACTACCGTCATCACCATCACCATCACTACCGTCATCACCATCACCATCACTACCGTCATCACCATCACCATCACTACCGTCACCATCACCATCATCACCATCACTACCTTCATCACCATCACCACCATCACTACCGTCATCACCATCACTACCGTCACCATCACCATCATCACCATCACTACCGTCATCACCATCACTAGCATCACTACCGTCATCACCATCACCATCACTACCATCACCACCATCACTACCGTCATCACCATAACCACTACCATCACTACCGTCACCACCATCACCATCACTACCATCATCACCACCACCATCACTACCGTCATCACCATCACCATCACTACCGTCATCACCATCACCAACATCACTACCGTCATCACCATCACCATCATCACTACCGTCATCACCATCATCACCATCACTACCGTCATCACAATCACCACCATCACTACCGTCATCACCACCATCGCCATCACTACAGTCACCATCACCATCATCACCATCACTACCGTCATAACCATCATCACCATCACTACCGTCATCACCATCACCACTATCACTACCGTCATCACCATCACCATCACTACCGTCATCACCACCATCACCATCACTACCGTCACCATCACCATCATCACCATCACCACCGTCATAACCATCATCACCATCACTACCGTCATAACCATCATCACCATCACTACCGTCATCACCATCACCACCATCACTACCGTCATCACCACCATCACCATCACTACCGTCACCATCACCATCATCACCATCACCACCGTCACCACCATCACCACCATCACTACCGTCATCACCATCACCACCATCACTACAGTCATCACCACTACCATCAATACCGTCATCACCATCACCATCACTACCGTCACCATCACCATCACCATCACTACCGTCATCACCACTACCATCAATACCGTCATCACCATCACCATCACTACCGTCACCATCACCATCACCATCACTACCGTCATCACCATCATCACCATCACTACCGACATCACCATCACCACCATCACTACCGTCATTAACCATCACCCCCATCGCTACCGTCATCACCACCACCATCACTACCGTCATCACCATCACCATCATTACCGTCACCATCACCACCACCATCACTACCGTCATCACCATCACTACCGTCATCACCATCACCACCATCACTACCGTCATCACCATCACCATCACTACCGTCATCACCATCACCAACACCATCACTACCGTCATCACCATCACAATCACTACCGTCATCACCGTCATCACCATCACTACCTTCATCACCATCACCACCATCACTACCGTCATCACCACCACCATCACTACCGTCATCACCATCATCACCATCACTACCGTCACCATCACCACCATCACTACCGTGATCACCACCACCATCACAACCGTGATCACCACCACCATCACAACCGTCATCACCATCACCATCACTACCGTCATCACCAACACCACCACCATCACTACAGTCATCACCATCATCATCACTACCGTCATCACCATCATCACCATCATTACCGTCATCACCATCACCACCATCACTACCGTCATCACCATCACCACCGTCATCACCATCACCACCATCACTACCGTCATCACCATCACCACCATCACTACCGTCATCACCACCACCATCACTACCATCATCACCATCACCATCACTACCGTCATCACCATCATTACCGTCACCATCACCATCATCACCATCACTACCGTCATCACTATCACCACCATCACTACCGTCATCACCATCACCATCACTACTGTCATCACCATCATCGCCATCACTACCGTCATCACCATCACCATAACTACCGTCATCACCACCACCACCACCATCACTACCGTCATCACCATCACCACCATCACTACCGTCATCACCATCACCACCATCACTACCGTCATCACCACCACCATCACTACTGTCATCACCATCACCACCAACATCACCACCATCACCATCATCACCATCACCATCACCACCAACACCATCACTACCATCATCACCATCACCATCACTACCGTCATCACCATCATTACCGTCACCATCACCATCATCACCATCACTACCGTCATCACTATCACCACCATCACTACCGTCATCACCATCACCATCACTACCATCACCACCATCACTACCGTCATCACCATCACCACTACCATCACTACCGTCACCACCATCACCATCACTACCGTCATCACCACCACCATCACTACCGTCATCACCATCACCATCACTACCGTCATCACCACCACCATCACTACCGTCATCACCATCACCATCACTACAGTCATCACCATCACCAACATCACTACCGTCATCACCATCACCATCATCACTACCGTCATCACCATCATCACCATCACTACCGTCATCACAATCACCACCATCACTACCGTCATCACCACCATCGCCATCACTACAGTCACCATCACCATCATCACCATCACTACCGTCATCACCACCATCGCCATCACTACAGTCACCATCACCACCATCACCATCACTACCGTCATCACCACCACCATCACTACCGTCATCACCACCACCATCACTACCGTCATCACCATCACCACCATCACTACCGTCATCACCATCACCATCACTACCGTCATCATCACCATCATCACCATCACTACCGTCACCACCATCACCACCATCACTCCCATCATCACCATCACCACCATCACTACAGTCATCACCACTACCACCAATACCGTCATCACCATCACCATCACTACCGTCACCATCACCATCACCATCAGTACCGTCATCACCATCATCACCATCACTACCGTCATCACCATCACCCCCATCGCTACCGTCATCACCACCACCATCACTACCGTCATCACCATCACCACCATCACTACCGTCATCACCATCACCCCCATCGCTACCGTCATCACCACCACCATCACTACCGTCATCACCATCATCACCATAACTACCGTCATCACCACCATCACCATCACTACCGTCACCATCACCACCATCACAACCGTCATCACCACCACCATCACTACCGTCATCACCATCACCATCACTACCGTCATCACCATCACCACTATCACTACCGTCATCACCATCATCACCATCACTACCGTCATCACCATCACCACTATCACTACCGTCATCACCATCACCATCACCATCACTACCGTCATCACCACCACCATCACTACCGTCATCACCATCACCATCACTACCGTCATCACCATCACCACCATCACTACCGTCATCACCATCACCACCATCACTACCGTCATCACCATCATCACCATCACTACCGTCATCACCATCTCCATCACTACCGTCATCACCATCATCACCATCACTACCGTCATCACCATCACCATCACTACCGTCATCACCATCACCACCATCACTACCGTCATCACCATCACCACTATCACTACCGTCATCACCATCACCACCACCATCACTACCGTCATCACCATCACCATCACTACCGTCATCACCATCATCACCATCACTACCGTCATCACCATCATCACGATCACTACCGTCATCACCACTACCATCAATACCGTCATCACCATCACCATCACTACCGTCACCATCACCATCACCATCACTACCGTCATCACCATCATCACCATCACTACCGACATCACCATCACCACCATCACTACCGTCATCACCATCACCATCACTACCGTCACCATCACCACCATCACAACCGTCATCACCACCACCATCACTACCGTCATCACCATCACCATCACTACCGTCATCACCATCACCACCACCATCGCTACCGTCATCACCACCACCATCACTCCCGTCATCACCATCATCACCATAACTACCGTCATCACCACCATCACCATCACTACCGTCACCATCACCACCTTCACAACCGTCATCACCACCACCAGCACTACCGTCATCACCATCACCATCACTACCGTCATCACCATCACCACCACCATCACTACCGTTATCACCATCACCATCACTACCGTCATCACCGTCATCACCATCACTACCGTCATCACCATCACCACCATCACTACCGTCATCACCATCACCACCACCATCACTACCGTCATCACCATCATCACCATCACTACCGTCATCACCATCACCAGCATCACTACCGGCATCACCACCATCACCATCACTACCGTCATCACCACCACCATCACAACCGTCATCACCATCACCATCACTACCGTCATCACCATCACCACCATCACTAGCGTCATCACCATCACCATCACAACCGTCATCACCATCACCATCACTACCGTCATCACCATCACCATCAGTACCGTCATCACCATCACCACCACCATCACTACAGTCATCACCATCATCATCACTACCGTCATCACCATCATCACCATCACTACCGTCATCACCTTCACCACCATCACTACCGTCATCACCATCACCATCACTACCGTCATCACCATCACCACCATCACTACTGTCATCACCATCACCACCATCTCTACCGTCATCACCATCACCACCATCACTACCGTCATCACCACCACCATCACTACCGTCATCACCATCACTACCGTCATCACCATCATCACCATCACTACCGTCATCACCATCACCACTATCACTACCGTCATCACCATCATCACCATCACTACCGTCATCACCATCACCACTATCACTACCGTCATCACCATCACCATCACCATCACTACCGTCATCACCACCACCATCACTACCGTCATCACCATCACCATCACTACTGTCATCACCATCACCACCATCACTACCGTCATCACCATCACCACCATCACTACCGTCATCACCATCATCACCATCACTACCGTCATCACCATCTCCATCACTACCGTCATCACCATCATCACCATCACTACCGTCATCCCCATCACCATCACTACCGTCATCACCATCACCACCATCACTACCGTCATCACCATCACCACTATCACTACCGACATCACCATCACCACCATCACTACCGTCATCACCATCACCACCACCATCACTACCGTCATCACCATCACCATCACTACCGTCATCACCATCATCACCATCACTACCGTCATCACCATCATCACCATCACTACCGTCATCACCACTACCATCAATACCGTCATCACCATCACCATCACTACCGTCACCATCACCATCACCATCACTACCGTCATCACCATCATCACCATCACTACCGACATCACCATCACCACCATCACTACCGTCATCAAAATCACCACCAACATCACCACCATCACCATCATCACCATCACCATCACCACCACCACCATCACTACCATCATCACCATCACCATCACTACCGTCATCACCATCATTACCGTCACCATCACCATCATCACCATCACTACCGTCATCACTATCACCACCATCACTACCGTCATCACCATCACCACTACCATCACTACCGTCACCACCATCACCATCACTACCGTCATCACCACCACCATCACTACCGTCATCACCATCACCATCACTACCGTCATCACCACCACCATCACTACCGTCATCACCATCACCATCACTACAGTCATCACCATCACCAACATCACTACCGTCATCACCATCACCATCATCACTACCGTCATCACCATCACCATCATCACTACCGTCATCACCATCATCACGATCACTACCGTCATCACCACCATCGCCATCACTACAGTCACCATCACCATCATCACCATCACTACCGTCATCACCACCATCGCCATCACTACAGTCACCATCACCATCATCACCATCACTACCGTCATCACCATCATCACCATCACTACAGTCATCACCATCACCACCATCACTACCGTCATCACCATCACCATCACTACCGTCATCACCATCATCACCATCACTACCGTCATCACCATCACCACCATCACTACCGTCATCACCACTATCACCATCATCACCATCACTACCGTCACCACCATCCCCACCAACACTACCATCATCACCATCACCACCATCACTACAGTCATCACCACTACCATCAATACCGTCATCACCATCACCATCACTACCGTCACCATCACCATCACCATCACTACCGTCATCACCACTACCATCAATACCGTCATCACCATCACCATCACTACCGTCACCATCACCATCACCATCACTACCGTCATCACCATCACCACCATCACTACCGTCATCACCATCACCCCCATCGCTACCGTCATCACCACCACCATCACCACCGTCATCACCATCACCACCATCACTACCGTCATCACCATCACCCCCATCGCTACCGTCATCACCACCACCATCACTACCGTCATCACCATCATCACCATAACTACCGTCATCACCACCATCACCATCACTACCGTCACCATCACCACCATCACAACCGTCATCACCACCACCATCACTACCGTCATCACCATCACCATCACTACCGTCATCACCATCACCACCACCATCACTACCGTTATCACCATCACCATCACTACCGTCATCACCGTCATCACCATCACTACCGTCATCACCATCACCACCATCACTACCGTCATCACCATCACCACCACCATCACTACCGTCATCACCATCATCACCATCACTACCGTCATAACCATCACCAGCATCACTACCGTCATCACCACCATCACTACCGTCATCACCACCACCATCACAACCGTCATCACCATCACCATCACTACCGTCATCACCATCACCACCATCACTAGCGTCATCACCACCACCATCACAACCGTCATCACCATCACCATCACTACCGTCATCACCATCACCATCAGTACCGTCATCACCATCACCACCACCATCACTACAGTCATCACCATCATCATCACTACCGTCATCACCATCATCACCATCACTACCGTCATCACCATCATCACCATCACTACCGTCATCACCATCACCATCACTACCGTCATCACCATCACCACCATCACTACCGTCATCACCATCACCACCATCTCTACCGTCATCACCATCACCACCATCACTACCGTCATCACCACCACCATCACTACCGTCATCACCATCACTACCGTCATCACCATCATCACCATCACTACCGTCATCACCATCACCATCATCACTACCGTCATCACCATCATCACGATCACTACCGTCATCACCACCATCGCCATCACTACAGTCACCATCACCATCATCACCATCACTACCGTCATCACCACCATCGCCATCACTACAGTCACCATCACCATCATCACCATCACTACCGTCATCACCATCATCACCATCACTACAGTCATCACCATCACCACCATCACTACCGTCATCACCATCACCATCACTACCGTCATCACCATCATCACCATCACTACCGTCATCACCATCACCACCATCACTACCGTCATCACCACTATCACCATCACTACCGTCACCATCACCATCATCACCATCACTACCGTCACCACCATCACCACCATCACTACCATCATCACCATCACCACCATCACTACAGTCATCACCACTACCATCAATACCGTCATCACCATCACCATCACTACCGTCACCATCACCATCACCATCACTACCGTCATCACCACTACCATCAATACCGTCATCACCATCACCATCACTACCGTCACCATCACCATCACCATCACTACCGTCATCACCATCATCACCATCACTACCGTCATCACCATCACCACCATCACTACCGTCATCACCATCACCCCCATCGCTACCGTCATCACCACCACCATCACTACCGTCATCACCATCACCACCATCACTACCGTCATCACCATCACCCCCATCGCTACCGTCATCACCACCACCATCACTACCGTCATCACCATCATCACCATAACTACCGTCATCACCACCATCACCATCACTACCGTCACCATCACCACCATCACAACCGTCATCACCACCACCATCACTACCGTCATCACCATCACCATCACTACCGTCATCACCATCACCACCACCATCACTACCGTTATCACCATCACCATCACTACCGTCATCACCGTCATCACCATCACTACCGTCATCACCATCACCACCATCACTACCGTCATCACCATCACCACCACCATCACTACCGTCATCACCATCATCACCATCACTACCGTCATCACCATCACCAGCATCACTACCGTCATCACCACCATCACTACCGTCATCACCACCACCATCACAACCGTCATCACCATCACCATCACTACCGTCATCACCATCACCACCATCACTAGCGTCATCACCACCACCATCGCAACCGTCATCACCATCACCATCACTACCGTCATCACCATCACCATCAGTACCGTCATCACCATCACCACCACCATCACTACAGTCATCACCATCATCATCACTACCGTCATCACCATCATCACCATCACTACCGTCATCACCATCATCACCATCACTACCATCATCACCATCACCATCACTACCGTCATCACCATCACCACCATCACTACCGTCATCACCATCACCACCATCTCTACCGTCATCACCATCACCACCATCACTACCGTCATCAACACCACCATCACTACCGTCATCACCATTATCACCATCACTACCGTCATCACCATCACCACTATCACTACCGTCATCACCATCATCACCATCACTACCGTCATCACCATCACCACTATCACTACCGTCATCACCATCACCATCACCATCACTACCGTCATCACCATCATCACCATCACTACCGTCATCACCATCACCACTATCACTACCGTCATCACCATCACCATCACCATCACTACCGTCATCACCATCACCATCACTACCGTCATCACCATCACCACCATCACTACTGTCATCACCATCACCACCATCTCTACCGTCATCACCATCACCACCATCACTACCGTCATCACCACCACCATCACTACCGTCATCACCATCACTACCGTCATCACCATCACCACCATCACTACCGTCATCACCATCACCACCATCACTACCGTCATCACCATCATCACCATCACTACCGTCATCACCATCTCCATCACTACCGTCATCACCATCATCACCATCACTACCGTCATCACCATCACCATCACTACCGTCATCACCATCACCACCATCACTACCGTCATCACCATCACCACCATCACTACCGTCATCACCATCACCACTATTACTACCGTCATCACCATCACCACCATCTCTACCGTCATCACCATCACCATCACTACCGTCATCACCATCATCACCATCACTACCGTCATCACCATCACCACCATCACTACCGTCATCACCACCACCATCACTACCGTCATCACCATCACTACCGTCATCACCATCACCACCATCACTACCGTCATCACCATCACCACCATCACTACCGTCATCACCATCATCACCATCACTACCGTCATCACCATCTCCATCACTACCGTCATCACCATCATCACCATCACTACCGTCATCACCATCACCATCACTACCGTCATCACCATCACCACCATCACTACCGTCATCACCATCACCACTATTACTACCGTCATCACCATCACCACCATCACTACCGTCATCACCATCACCATCACTACCGTCATCACCATCATCACCATCACTACCGTCATCACCATCATCACCATCACTACCGTCATCACCATCACCATCACTACCGTCATCACCATCACCACCATCACTACCGTCATCACCATCACCACCATCACTACCGTCATCACCATCACTACCGTCATCACCATCACCACCATCACTACCGTCATCACCATCACCACCATCACTACCGTCATCACCATCACCACTATCACTACCGTCATCACCATCACCACCATCACTACCGTCATCACCATCACCACCACCATCACTACCGTCATCACCATCACCATCACTACCGTCATCACCATCATCACCATCACTACCGTCATCACCATCACCACCATCACTACCGTCATCACCACCACCATCACAACCGTCATCACCGTCACCATCACTACCGTCATCACCATCACCACCACCATCACTACCGTCATCACCATCACCATCACTACCGTCATCACCATCACCACCATCACCACCGTCATCACCATCACCACTATCACTACCGTCATCACCATCACCACCATCACTACCGTCATCACCATCACCACCACCATCACTACCGTCGTCACCATCACCATCACTACCGTCATCACCATCACCATCACTACCGTCACCATCACCATCACTACCGTCATCACCATCATCACCATCACTACCGTCATCACCATCACCATCATCACTACCGTCATCACCACCACCATCACTACCGTCATAACCATCACCATCACTACCGTCATCACCATCACCACCACCATCACTACCGTCATCACCATCACCACCACTACCGTCATCACCATCACTACCGTCATCACCATCACCACCATCACTACCGTCATCACCACCACCATCACTACCGTCATCACCATCATCACCATCACTACCGTCATCACCATCACCAGCATCACTACCATCATCACCACCATCACCATCACTACCGTCATCACCACCACTATCACAACCATCATCACCATCACCATCACTACCGTCATCACCATCACCACCATCACTACCGTCATCACCATCACCATCACTACCGTCATCACCATCACCACCATCACTACCGTCATCACCATCACCACCATCACTACCGTCATCACCACCACCATCACTACCGTCATCACCATCACCATCACTACCGTCACCATCACCATCACCATCACTAGCGTCATCACCATCATCACCATCACTACCGTCATAACCATCACCACCATCACTACCGTCATCACCATCACCATCACTACCGTCATCACCATCACCATCACTACCGTCATAACCATCACCACCATCACTACCGTCATCACCATCACCATCACTACCGTCATCACCACCACCATCACTACCGTCATCACCATCACCACCATCACTACCGTCATCACCATCACCATCACTACCGTCATCACCATCACCACCATCACTACCGTCATCACCATCATCGCCATCACTACCGTCATCACCATCACCACCATCACTACCGTCATCACATCACTAGCGTCATCACCATCACCATCACTACCGTCATCACCATCACCACCATCACTACCGTCATCACCATCACCACCATCACTACCGTCATCACCACCACCATCACTACCGTCATCACCATCACCATCACTACCGTCACCATCACCATCACCATCACTAGCGTCATCACCATCATCACCATCACTACCGTCATCACCATCATCACCATCACTACCGTCATCACCATCACCACTATCACTACCGTCATCACCATCACCACCATCAATACCGTCATCACCATCACCATCACCATCACTACCATCACCATCACCACCATCACTACCGTCATCACCATCACCACCATCACTCCCGTCATCACCACCACCATCACTACCGTCATCACCATCACCACCATCACTACCGTCATCACCATCATCACCATCACTACCGTCATCACCATCACCACTATCACTACCGTCATCACCATCACCACCATCACTACCGTCATCACCATCACCATCACTACCGTCATCACCATCATGACCATCACTACCGTCATCACCATCATCACCATCACTACCGTCATCACCATCACCACCATCACTACCGTCATCACCACCACCATCACAACCGTCATCACCGTCACCATCACTACCGTCATCATCATCACCACCACCATCACTACCGTCATCACCATCACCACTATCACTACCGTCATCACCATCACCACCATCACTACCGTCATCACCATCACCATCACTACCATCACCACCATCACTACCGTCATCACCATCACCACTACCATCACTACCGTCACCACCATCACCATCACTACCGTCATCACCACCACCATCACTACCGTCATCACCATCACCATCACTACCGTCATCACCACCACCATCACTACCGTCATCACCATCACCATCACTACAGTCATCACCATCACCAACATCACTACCGTCATCACCATCACCATCATCACTACCGTCATCACCATCATCACCATCACTACCGTCATCACAATCACCACCATCACTACCGTCATCACCACCATCGCCATCACTACAGTCACCATCACCATCATCACCATCACTACCGTCATCACCACCATCGCCATCACTACAGTCACCATCACCACCATCACCATCACTACCGTCATCACCACCACCATCACTACCGTCATCACCACCACCATCACTACCGTCATCACCATCACCACCATCACTACCGTCATCACCATCACCATCACTACCGTCATCATCACCATCATCACCATCACTACCGTCACCACCATCACCACCATCACTCCCATCATCACCATCACCACCATCACTACAGTCATCACCACTACCACCAATACCGTCATCACCATCACCATCACTACCGTCACCATCACCATCACCATCAGTACCGTCATCACCATCATCACCATCACTACCGTCATCACCATCACCCCCATCGCTACCGTCATCACCACCACCATCACTACCGTCATCACCATCACCACCATCACTACCGTCATCACCATCACCCCCATCGCTACCGTCATCACCACCACCATCACTACCGTCATCACCATCATCACCATAACTACCGTCATCACCACCATCACCATCACTACCGTCACCATCACCACCATCACAACCGTCATCACCACCACCATCACTACCGTCATCACCATCACCATCACTACCGTCATCACCATCACCACTATCACTACCGTCATCACCATCATCACCATCACTACCGTCATCACCATCACCACTATCACTACCGTCATCACCATCACCATCACCATCACTACCGTCATCACCACCACCATCACTACCGTCATCACCATCACCATCACTACCGTCATCACCATCACCACCATCACTACCGTCATCACCATCACCACCATCACTACCGTCATCACCATCATCACCATCACTACCGTCATCACCATCTCCATCACTACCGTCATCACCATCATCACCATCACTACCGTCATCACCATCACCATCACTACCGTCATCACCATCACCACCATCACTACCGTCATCACCATCACCACTATCACTACCGTCATCACCATCACCACCACCATCACTACCGTCATCACCATCACCATCACTACCGTCATCACCATCATCACCATCACTACCGTCATCACCATCATCACGATCACTACCGTCATCACCACTACCATCAATACCGTCATCACCATCACCATCACTACCGTCACCATCACCATCACCATCACTACCGTCATCACCATCATCACCATCACTACCGACATCACCATCACCACCATCACTACCGTCATCACCATCACCATCACTACCGTCACCATCACCACCATCACAACCGTCATCACCACCACCATCACTACCGTCATCACCATCACCATCACTACCGTCATCACCATCACCACCACCATCGCTACCGTCATCACCACCACCATCACTCCCGTCATCACCATCATCACCATAACTACCGTCATCACCACCATCACCATCACTACCGTCACCATCACCACCTTCACAACCGTCATCACCACCACCAGCACTACCGTCATCACCATCACCATCACTACCGTCATCACCATCACCACCACCATCACTACCGTTATCACCATCACCATCACTACCGTCATCACCGTCATCACCATCACTACCGTCATCACCATCACCACCATCACTACCGTCATCACCATCACCACCACCATCACTACCGTCATCACCATCATCACCATCACTACCGTCATCACCATCACCAGCATCACTACCGGCATCACCACCATCACCATCACTACCGTCATCACCACCACCATCACAACCGTCATCACCATCACCATCACTACCGTCATCACCATCACCACCATCACTAGCGTCATCACCATCACCATCACAACCGTCATCACCATCACCATCACTACCGTCATCACCATCACCATCAGTACCGTCATCACCATCACCACCACCATCACTACAGTCATCACCATCATCATCACTACCGTCATCACCATCATCACCATCACTACCGTCATCACCTTCACCACCATCACTACCGTCATCACCATCACCATCACTACCGTCATCACCATCACCACCATCACTACTGTCATCACCATCACCACCATCTCTACCGTCATCACCATCACCACCATCACTACCGTCATCACCACCACCATCACTACCGTCATCACCATCACTACCGTCATCACCATCATCACCATCACTACCGTCATCACCATCACCACTATCACTACCGTCATCACCATCATCACCATCACTACCGTCATCACCATCACCACTATCACTACCGTCATCACCATCACCATCACCATCACTACCGTCATCACCACCACCATCACTACCGTCATCACCATCACCATCACTACTGTCATCACCATCACCACCATCACTACCGTCATCACCATCACCACCATCACTACCGTCATCACCATCATCACCATCACTACCGTCATCACCATCTCCATCACTACCGTCATCACCATCATCACCATCACTACCGTCATCACCATCACCATCACTACCGTCATCACCATCACCACCATCACTACCGTCATCACCATCACCACTATCACTACCGACATCACCATCACCACCATCACTACCGTCATCACCATCACCACCACCATCACTACCGTCATCACCATCACCATCACTACCGTCATCACCATCATCACCATCACTACCGTCATCACCATCATCACCATCACTACCGTCATCACCACTACCATCAATACCGTCATCACCATCACCATCACTACCGTCACCATCACCATCACCATCACTACCGTCATCACCATCATCACCATCACTACCGACATCACCATCACCACCATCACTACCGTCATCAAAATCACCACCAACATCACCACCATCACCATCATCACCATCACCATCACCACCACCACCATCACTACCATCATCACCATCACCATCACTACCGTCATCACCATCATTACCGTCACCATCACCATCATCACCATCACTACCGTCATCACTATCACCACCATCACTACCGTCATCACCATCACCACTACCATCACTACCGTCACCACCATCACCATCACTACCGTCATCACCACCACCATCACTACCGTCATCACCATCACCATCACTACCGTCATCACCACCACCATCACTACCGTCATCACCATCACCATCACTACAGTCATCACCATCACCAACATCACTACCGTCATCACCATCACCATCATCACTACCGTCATCACCATCACCATCATCACTACCGTCATCACCATCATCACGATCACTACCGTCATCACCACCATCGCCATCACTACAGTCACCATCACCATCATCACCATCACTACCGTCATCACCACCATCGCCATCACTACAGTCACCATCACCATCATCACCATCACTACCGTCATCACCATCATCACCATCACTACAGTCATCACCATCACCACCATCACTACCGTCATCACCATCACCATCACTACCGTCATCACCATCATCACCATCACTACCGTCATCACCATCACCACCATCACTACCGTCATCACCACTATCACCATCATCACCATCACTACCGTCACCACCATCCCCACCAACACTACCATCATCACCATCACCACCATCACTACAGTCATCACCACTACCATCAATACCGTCATCACCATCACCATCACTACCGTCACCATCACCATCACCATCACTACCGTCATCACCACTACCATCAATACCGTCATCACCATCACCATCACTACCGTCACCATCACCATCACCATCACTACCGTCATCACCATCACCACCATCACTACCGTCATCACCATCACCCCCATCGCTACCGTCATCACCACCACCATCACCACCGTCATCACCATCACCACCATCACTACCGTCATCACCATCACCCCCATCGCTACCGTCATCACCACCACCATCACTACCGTCATCACCATCATCACCATAACTACCGTCATCACCACCATCACCATCACTACCGTCACCATCACCACCATCACAACCGTCATCACCACCACCATCACTACCGTCATCACCATCACCATCACTACCGTCATCACCATCACCACCACCATCACTACCGTTATCACCATCACCATCACTACCGTCATCACCGTCATCACCATCACTACCGTCATCACCATCACCACCATCACTACCGTCATCACCATCACCACCACCATCACTACCGTCATCACCATCATCACCATCACTACCGTCATAACCATCACCAGCATCACTACCGTCATCACCACCATCACTACCGTCATCACCACCACCATCACAACCGTCATCACCATCACCATCACTACCGTCATCACCATCACCACCATCACTAGCGTCATCACCACCACCATCACAACCGTCATCACCATCACCATCACTACCGTCATCACCATCACCATCAGTACCGTCATCACCATCACCACCACCATCACTACAGTCATCACCATCATCATCACTACCGTCATCACCATCATCACCATCACTACCGTCATCACCATCATCACCATCACTACCGTCATCACCATCACCATCACTACCGTCATCACCATCACCACCATCACTACCGTCATCACCATCACCACCATCTCTACCGTCATCACCATCACCACCATCACTACCGTCATCACCACCACCATCACTACCGTCATCACCATCACTACCGTCATCACCATCATCACCATCACTACCGTCATCACCATCACCATCATCACTACCGTCATCACCATCATCACGATCACTACCGTCATCACCACCATCGCCATCACTACAGTCACCATCACCATCATCACCATCACTACCGTCATCACCACCATCGCCATCACTACAGTCACCATCACCATCATCACCATCACTACCGTCATCACCATCATCACCATCACTACAGTCATCACCATCACCACCATCACTACCGTCATCACCATCACCATCACTACCGTCATCACCATCATCACCATCACTACCGTCATCACCATCACCACCATCACTACCGTCATCACCACTATCACCATCACTACCGTCACCATCACCATCATCACCATCACTACCGTCACCACCATCACCACCATCACTACCATCATCACCATCACCACCATCACTACAGTCATCACCACTACCATCAATACCGTCATCACCATCACCATCACTACCGTCACCATCACCATCACCATCACTACCGTCATCACCACTACCATCAATACCGTCATCACCATCACCATCACTACCGTCACCATCACCATCACCATCACTACCGTCATCACCATCATCACCATCACTACCGTCATCACCATCACCACCATCACTACCGTCATCACCATCACCCCCATCGCTACCGTCATCACCACCACCATCACTACCGTCATCACCATCACCACCATCACTACCGTCATCACCATCACCCCCATCGCTACCGTCATCACCACCACCATCACTACCGTCATCACCATCATCACCATAACTACCGTCATCACCACCATCACCATCACTACCGTCACCATCACCACCATCACAACCGTCATCACCACCACCATCACTACCGTCATCACCATCACCATCACTACCGTCATCACCATCACCACCACCATCACTACCGTTATCACCATCACCATCACTACCGTCATCACCGTCATCACCATCACTACCGTCATCACCATCACCACCATCACTACCGTCATCACCATCACCACCACCATCACTACCGTCATCACCATCATCACCATCACTACCGTCATCACCATCACCAGCATCACTACCGTCATCACCACCATCACTACCGTCATCACCACCACCATCACAACCGTCATCACCATCACCATCACTACCGTCATCACCATCACCACCATCACTAGCGTCATCACCACCACCATCGCAACCGTCATCACCATCACCATCACTACCGTCATCACCATCACCATCAGTACCGTCATCACCATCACCACCACCATCACTACAGTCATCACCATCATCATCACTACCGTCATCACCATCATCACCATCACTACCGTCATCACCATCATCACCATCACTACCATCATCACCATCACCATCACTACCGTCATCACCATCACCACCATCACTACCGTCATCACCATCACCACCATCTCTACCGTCATCACCATCACCACCATCACTACCGTCATCAACACCACCATCACTACCGTCATCACCATTATCACCATCACTACCGTCATCACCATCACCACTATCACTACCGTCATCACCATCATCACCATCACTACCGTCATCACCATCACCACTATCACTACCGTCATCACCATCACCATCACCATCACTACCGTCATCACCATCATCACCATCACTACCGTCATCACCATCACCACTATCACTACCGTCATCACCATCACCATCACCATCACTACCGTCATCACCATCACCATCACTACCGTCATCACCATCACCACCATCACTACTGTCATCACCATCACCACCATCTCTACCGTCATCACCATCACCACCATCACTACCGTCATCACCACCACCATCACTACCGTCATCACCATCACTACCGTCATCACCATCACCACCATCACTACCGTCATCACCATCACCACCATCACTACCGTCATCACCATCATCACCATCACTACCGTCATCACCATCTCCATCACTACCGTCATCACCATCATCACCATCACTACCGTCATCACCATCACCATCACTACCGTCATCACCATCACCACCATCACTACCGTCATCACCATCACCACCATCACTACCGTCATCACCATCACCACTATTACTACCGTCATCACCATCACCACCATCTCTACCGTCATCACCATCACCATCACTACCGTCATCACCATCATCACCATCACTACCGTCATCACCATCACCACCATCACTACCGTCATCACCACCACCATCACTACCGTCATCACCATCACTACCGTCATCACCATCACCACCATCACTACCGTCATCACCATCACCACCATCACTACCGTCATCACCATCATCACCATCACTACCGTCATCACCATCTCCATCACTACCGTCATCACCATCATCACCATCACTACCGTCATCACCATCACCATCACTACCGTCATCACCATCACTACCGTCATCACCATCACCACCATCACTACCGTCATCACCATCACCACCATCACTACCGTCATCACCATCACCACTATCACTACCGTCATCACCATCACCACCATCACTACCGTCATCACCATCACCACCACCATCACTACCGTCATCACCATCACCATCACTACCGTCATCACCATCATCACCATCACTACCGTCATCACCATCACCACCATCACTACCGTCATCACCACCACCATCACAACCGTCATCACCGTCACCATCACTACCGTCATCACCATCACCACCACCATCACTACCGTCATCACCATCACCATCACTACCGTCATCACCATCACCACCATCACCACCGTCATCACCATCACCACTATCACTACCGTTATCACCATCACCACCATCACTACCGTCATCACCATCACCACCACCATCACTACCGTCGTCACCATCACCATCACTACCGTCATCACCATCACCATCACTACCGTCACCATCACCATCACCATCACTACCGTCATCACCATCATCACCATCACTACCGTCATCACCATCACCATCATCACTACCGTCATCACCACCACCATCACTACCGTCATAACCATCACCATCACTACCGTCATCACCATCACCACCACCATCACTACCGTCATCACCATCACCACCACTACCGTCATCACCATCACTACCGTCATCACCATCACCACCATCACTACCGTCATCACCACCACCATCACTACCGTCATCACCATCATCACCATCACTACCGTCATCACCATCACCAGCATCACTACCATCATCACCACCATCACCATCACTACCGTCATCACCACCACTATCACAACCATCATCACCATCACCATCACTACCGTCATCACCATCACCACCATCACTACCGTCATCACCATCACCATCACTACCGTCATCACCATCACCACCATCACTACCGTCATCACCATCACCACCATCACTACCGTCATCACCACCACCATCACTACCGTCATCACCATCACCATCACTACCGTCACCATCACCATCACCATCACTAGCGTCATCACCATCATCACCATCACTACCGTCATAACCATCACCACCATCACTACCGTCATCACCATCACCATCACTACCGTCATCACCATCACCATCACTACCGTCATAACCATCACCACCATCACTACCGTCATCACCATCACCATCACTACCGTCATCACCACCACCATCACTACCGTCATCACCATCACCACCATCACTACCGTCATCACCATCACCATCACTACCGTCATCACCATCACCACCATCACTACCGTCATCACCATCATCGCCATCACTACCGTCATCACCATCACCACCATCACTACCGTCATCACATCACTAGCGTCATCACCATCACCATCACTACCGTCATCACCATCACCACCATCACTACCGTCATCACCATCACCACCATCACTACCGTCATCACCACCACCATCACTACCGTCATCACCATCACCATCACTACCGTCACCATCACCATCACCATCACTAGCGTCATCACCATCATCACCATCACTACCGTCATCACCATCATCACCATCACTACCGTCATCACCATCACCACTATCACTACCGTCATCACCATCACCACCATCAATACCGTCATCACCATCACCATCACCATCACTACCATCACCATCACCACCATCACTACCGTCATCACCATCACCACCATCACTCCCGTCATCACCACCACCATCACTACCGTCATCACCATCACCACCATCACTACCGTCATCACCATCATCACCATCACTACCGTCATCACCATCACCACTATCACTACCGTCATCACCATCACCACCATCACTACCGTCATCACCATCACCATCACTACCGTCATCACCATCATGACCATCACTACCGTCATCACCATCATCACCATCACTACCGTCATCACCATCACCACCATCACTACCGTCATCACCACCACCATCACAACCGTCATCACCGTCACCATCACTACCGTCATCATCATCACCACCACCATCACTACCGTCATCACCATCACCACTATCACTACCGTCATCACCATCACCACCATCACTACCGTCATCACCATCACCATCACTACCGTCATCACCATCATCACCATCACTACCGTCATCACCATCACCATCACTACCGTCATCACCATCATCACCATCACTACCGTCATCACCATCACCATCACTACCGTCATCACCATCACCACCATCACTACCGTCATCACCATCACCACCATCACTACCGTCATCACCATCACCACCACCATCACTACCGTCAACACCACCACCATCCCTACCGTCATCACCATCACCACCATAACTACCGTCATCACCATCACCATCACTACCGTCATCACCATCACCACCATCACTACCGTCATCACCATCACCACCATCACTACCGTCATCACCATCACCACCATCACTACCGTCATCACCACCACTATCACTACCGTCATCACCATCACCATCACTACCGTCATCACCATCATCACCATCACTACCGTCATCACCATCACCACCATCACTACCGTCATCATCATCATCACCATCACTACCGTCATCACCACCACTATCACTACCGTCATCACCATCACCATCACTACCGTCATCACCATCACCACCATCACTACCGTCATCACCATCACCATCACTACCGTCATCACCATCATCACCATCACTACCGTCATCACCATCATCACCATCACTACCGTCATCACCATCACCACCATCACTACCGTCATCACCACCATCACCATCACTACCGTCATCACCATCACCACCACCATCACTACCGTCATAACCATCACCATCACTACCGTCATCACAATCATCACCATCACTACCGTCATCACCATCACCACCATCACTACCGTCATCACCACCATCACCATCACTACCGTCATCACCATCACCACCACCATCACTACCGTTATCACCACCACCATCACAACCGTCATCACCATCACCATCACTACCGTCATCACCATCATCACCAACACTAGCGTCATCACCACCACCATCACAACCGTCATCACCATCACCATCACTACCGTCATCACCATCACCATCACTACCGTCATCACCATCATCACCATCACTACCGTCATCACCATCACCACCATCACTACCGTCATCACGATCACCATCACTACCGTCATCACCATCACCACCATCACTACCGTCATCACCATCACCACCACCATCACTACCGTCATCACCACCACCATCACTACCGTCATCACCATCACCACCATCACTACCGTCATCACCATCACCACCATCACTACCGTCATCACCATCACCACCATCACTACCGTCATCACCATCACCATCACTACCGTCATCACCATCACCATCACTACCGTCATCACCATCACCACCATCACTACCGTCATCACCATCACCATCACTACCGTCGTTACCATCACCACCATCAATACCGTCATCACCATCACCATCACTACCGTCATCACCACCATCACTACTGTCATCACCATCACCACCACCATCACTACCGTCATCACCATCATCACCATCACTACCGTCATCACCATCATCGCCATCACTACCGTCATCACCATCACCATAACTACCGTCATCACCACCATCACCATCACTACCGTCACCATCACCACCACCTTCACTACCGTCATCACCACCACCATCACAACCGTCATCACCATCACCATCACTACCGTCATCACCATCACCACCATCACTACCGTCATCACCACCACCATCACTACCGTCATCACCACCACCATCACTACCGTCATCACCATCATCACCATCACTACCGTCATGACCATCACCATCACTACCGTCACAATCACCATCACCATCACTACCGTCATAACCATCACCACAATCACTACCGTCATCACCACCACCATCACAACCGTCATCACCGTCACCATCACTACCGTCATCACCATCACCATCGCTACCGTCATCACTACCGTCATCACCATCACCAACATCACTACCGTCACCACCATCACCATCACAACCGTCATCACCGTCACCATCACTACCGTCATCACCACCAACATCACCACCATCACCACCATCACCATCACCATCACCACCACCACCATCACTACCGTCATCACCATCACCATCACTACCGTCATCACCATCACCACCACCATCACTACCGTCATCACCACCACCATCACTACCGTCATCACCATCACTACCGTCACCATCACCATCATAACCATCACTAGCGTCATCACCATCACCACCATCACTACCGTCATCACCATCACCATCACTACCGTCATCACGACCACCATCACTACCGTCATCACCACCAACACCTCTACCGTCATCACCATCACCACCACCATCACTACCGTCATCACCATCACCATCACTACCGTCATCACCTTCACCAACATCACTACCGTCATCACCATCACCACCATCACTACCGTCATCACCACTACTATCAATACCGTCACCATCACCATCACCATCACTACCGTCATCACCATCACCACCATCACTACCATCATCACCACCACCATCACTACCGTCATCACCATCACAATCACTACCGTCATCACCATCACCACCACCATCACTACCTTCATCACCATCACCATCACCACCATCACTACCGTCATCACCATCACCACCACCATCACTACCGTCATCACCATCACTACCGTCATCACCATCACCAACAACACTACCGTCATCACCACCATCACCATCACTACCGTCATCACCACCACCATCACAACCGTCATCACCATCAACATCACTACCGTCATCACCATCACCACCATCACTAGCGTGATCACCACCACCATCACTACCGTCATCACCATCACCATCACTACCGTCATCACCATCACCATCACTACCGTCATCACCATCACCACCACCATCACTACAGTCATCACCATCATCATCACTACCGTCATCACCATCATCACCATCACTACCGTCATCACCATCACCACCATCACTACCGTCATCACCATCATCACCATCACTACCGTCAACACCATCACCACCATCACTACCGTCATCACCATCACCATCACTACCGTCATCACCATCACCACCATCACTACCGTCATCACCATCACCACAATCACTACCGTCATCACCATCATCACCATCACTACCGTCATCACCATCATCACCATCACTACCGTCATCACCATCACCACCATCACTACCGTCATCACCATCACCATCACTACCGTCATCACCATCACCATAACTACCGTCATCACCACCAACACCACCATCACTACCGTCATCACCAGCACCACCATCACTACCGTCATCACCATCACCATCACTACCGTCATCACCATCACTACCGTCATCACCATCACCACCATCACTACCGTCATCACCATCATCACCATCACTACCGTCATCACCATCCCCACCATAACTACCGTCATCACCACCAACACCACCATCACTACCGTCATCACCAGCACCACCATCACTACCGTCATCACCATCACCATCACTACCGTCATCACCATCACTACCGTCATCACCATCACCACCATCACTACCGTCATCACCATCATCACCATCACTACCGTCATCACCATCCCCACCATAACTACCGTCATCACCACCAACACCACCATCACTACCGTCATCACCACCACCACCATCACTACCGTCATCAGCATCACCATCATTACCGTCATCACCATCACTACCGTCATCACCATCACCACCATCACTACCGTCATCACCATCATCACCATCACTACCGACATCACCATCCCCACCATAACTACCGTCATCACCACCAACACCACCATCACTACCGTCATCACCAGCACCACCATCACTACCGTCATCACCATCACCATCACTACCGTCATCACCATCACTACCGTCATCACCATCACCACCATCACTACCGTCATCGCCATCATCACCATCACTACCGTCATCACCATCATCACCATAACTACCGTCATCACCACCAACACCACCGTCACTACCGTCATCACCAGCACCACCATCACTACCGTCATCACCACCACCATCACTACCGTCATCACCATCACTACCGTCATCACCATCATCACCATCACTACCGTCATCACCATCACCACTATCACTACCGTCATCACCATCACCACCATCACTACCGTCATCACCATCACCATCACCATCACTACCTTCATCACCATCACCATCACTACCGTCATCACCATCACCACCATCACTACCGTCATCACCATCACCACCATCACTCCCGTCATCACCACCACCATCACTACCGTCATCACCATCACCACCATCACTACCGTCATCACCATCACCACCATTACTACCGTCATCACCATCACCATCACCATCATTACCGTCATCACCACCAACAACACTACCTTCTTCACCATCACCATCACTACCGTCATCACCATCACCACCATCACTACCGTCATCACCATCACCACCATCACTCCCGTCATCACCATCACCATCACTACCGTCATCACCATCACCACCATAACTACCGTCATCACCATCATCACCATCACTACCGTCATCACGATCACCATCAATACCGTCATCACCATCACCACCATCACTACCGTCATCACCATCACCATCACTACCGTCATCACCATCACCATCACTACCGTCATCACCATCACCATCACTACCGTCATCACCATCACCATCACTACCGTCATCACCATCACCACCACCATCACTACCGTCATCACCATCACCATCACTACCGTCATCAACATCACCATCACTACCGTCATCACCATCACCACCACCATCACTACCGTCATCACCATCACCATCACTACCGTCATCACCATCATCACCATCACTACCGTCATCACAATCACCACCATCACTACCGTCATCACCATCACCACCATCACTACCGTCATCACCATCACCACCATCACTACCGTCATCACCATCACCACCATCACTACCGTCATCACCATCACCACCATCACTACCGTCATCACCATCACCACCATCACTACCTTCATCACCATCACCACCATCACTACCGTCATCACCATCACCATCACTACCGTCATCACCATCACCACCATCACTACCGTCATCACCATCACCACTATCACTACCTTCATCACCATCACCACCATCACTACCGTCATCACCATCACCATCACTACCGTCATCACCATCATCACCATCACTACCGTCATCACAATCACCACCATCACTACCGTCATCACCATCACCACCATCACTACCGTCATCACCATCACCACCATCACTACCGTCATCACCATCACCACCATCACTACCTTCATCACCATCACCACCATCACTACCGTCATCACCACCACCATCACTACCGTCATCACCATCACTACCGTGATCACCATCACCACCATCACTACCGTCATCACCATCACCACCATCACTACCGTCATCACCATCTCAACCACCATCACTACCGTCATCACCATCACCACCATCACTACCTTCATCACCATCACCACCATCACTACCGTCATCACCATCACCATCACTACCGTCATCACCATCACCATCACTACCGTCATCACCATCACCACCATCACTACCGTCATCATCATCGCCATCACTACCGTCATCAACATCACCATCACTACCGTCATCACCATCACCACCACCATCACTACCGTCATCACCATCACCTCCGCCATCACCATCATCACCATCACTACTGTCATCACCATCACCACCATCACTATCGTCATCACCATCACCACCATCACTACCGTCATCATCATCGCCATCACTACCGTCATCAACATCACCATCACTACCGTCATCACCATCACCACCACCATCACTACCGTCATCACCATCACCATCACTACCGTCATCACCATCACCACCATCACTACCGTCATCACCATCACCATCACTACCGTCGTTACCATCACCACCATCAATACCGTCATCACCATCACCATCACTACCGTCATCACCACCATCACTACTGTCATCACCATCACCACCACCATCACTACCGTCATCACCATCATCACCATCACTACCGTCATCACCATCATCGCCATCACTACCGTCATCACCATCACCATAACTACCGTCATCACCACCATCACCATCACTACCGTCACCATCACCACCACCTTCACTACCGTCATCACCACCACCATCACAACCGTCATCACCATCACCATCACTACCGTCATCACCATCACCACCATCACTACCGTCATCACCACCACCATCACTACCGTCATCACCACCACCATCACTACCGTCATCACCATCATCACCATCACAATCACTACCGTCACAATCACCATCACCATCACTACCGTCATCACCATCATCACCATCACTACCGTCATGACCATCACCATCACTACCGTCACAATCACCATCACCATCACTACCGTCATAACCATCACCACAATCACTACCGTCATCACCACCACCATCACAACCGTCATCACCGTCACCATCACTACCGTCATCACCATCACCATCGCTACCGTCATCACTACCGTCATCACCATCACCAACATCACTACCGTCACCACCATCACCATCACAACCGTCATCACCGTCACCATCACTACCGTCATCACCACCAACATCACCACCATCACCACCATCACCATCACCATCACCACCACCACCATCACTACCGTCATCACCATCACCATCACTACCGTCATCACCATCACCACCACCATCACTACCGTCATCACCACCACCATCACTACCGTCATCACCATCACTACCGTCACCATCACCATCATAACCATCACTAGCGTCATCACCATCACCACCATCACTACCGTCATCACCATCACCATCACTACCGTCATCACGACCACCATCACTACCGTCATCACCACCAACACCTCTACCGTCATCACCATCACCACCACCATCACTACCGTCATCACCATCACCATCACTACCGTCATCACCTTCACCAACATCACTACCGTCATCACCATCACCACCATCACTACCGTCATCACCACTACTATCAATACCGTCACCATCACCATCACCATCACTACCGTCATCACCATCACCACCATCACTACCATCATCACCACCACCATCACTACCGTCATCACCATCACAATCACTACCGTCATCACCATCACCACCACCATCACTACCTTCATCACCATCACCATCACCACCATCACTACCGTCATCACCATCACCACCACCATCACTACCGTCATCACCATCACTACCGTCATCACCATCACCAACAACACTACCGTCATCACCACCATCACCATCACTACCGTCATCACCACCACCATCACAACCGTCATCACCATCAACATCACTACCGTCATCACCACCATCACTAGCGTGATCACCACCACCATCACTACCGTCATCACCATCACCATCACTACCGTCATCACCATCACCATCACTACCGTCATCACCATCACCACCACCATCACTACAGTCATCACCATCATCATCACTACCGTCATCACCATCATCACCATCACTACCGTCATCACCATCACCACCATCACTACCGTCATCACCATCATCACCATCACTACCGTCAACACCATCACCACCATCACTACCGTCATCACCATCACCATCACTACCGTCATCACCATCACCACCATCACTACCGTCATCACCATCACCACAATCACTACCGTCATCACCATCATCACCATCACTACCGTCATCACCATCATCACCATCACTACCGTCATCACCATCACCACCATCACTACCGTCATCACCATCACCATCACTACCGTCATCACCATCACCATAACTACCGTCATCACCACCAACACCACCATCACTACCGTCATCACCAGCACCACCATCACTACCGTCATCACCATCACCATCACTACCGTCATCACCATCACTACCGTCATCACCATCACCACCATCACTACCGTCATCACCATCATCACCATCACTACCGTCATCACCATCCCCACCATAACTACCGTCATCACCACCAACACCACCATCACTACCGTCATCACCAGCACCACCATCACTACCGTCATCACCATCACCATCACTACCGTCATCACCATCACTACCGTCATCACCATCACCACCATCACTACCGTCATCACCATCATCACCATCACTACCGTCATCACCATCCCCACCATAACTACCGTCATCACCACCAACACCACCATCACTACCGTCATCACCACCACCACCATCACTACCGTCATCACCATCACCATCACTACCGTCATCACCATCACTACCGTCATCACCATCACCACCATCACTACCGTCATCACCATCATCACCATCACTACCGACATCACCATCCCCACCATAACTACCGTCATCACCACCAACACCACCATCACTACCGTCATCACCAGCACCACCATCACTACCGTCATCACCATCACCATCACTACCGTCATCACCATCACTACCGTCATCACCATCACCACCATCACTACCGTCATCGCCATCATCACCATCACTACCGTCATCACCATCATCACCATAACTACCGTCATCACCACCAACACCACCGTCACTACCGTCATCACCAGCACCACCATCACTACCGTCATCACCACCACCATCACTACCGTCATCACCATCACTACCGTCATCACCATCATCACCATCACTACCGTCATCACCATCACCACTATCACTACCGTCATCACCATCACCACCATCACTACCGTCATCACCATCACCATCACCATCACTACCTTCATCACCATCACCATCACTACCGTCATCACCATCACCACCATCACTACCGTCATCACCATCACCACCATCACTCCCGTCATCACCACCACCATCACTACCGTCATCACCATCACCACCATCACTACCGTCATCACCATCACCACCATTACTACCGTCATCACCATCACCATCACCATCACTACCGTCATCACCACCACCATCATTACCGTCATCACCACCACCAACACTACCTTCATCACCATCACCATCACTACCGTCATCACCATCACCACCATCACTACCGTCATCACCATCACCACCATCACTCCCGTCATCACCATCACCATCACTACCGTCATCACCATCACCACCATAACTACCGTCATCACCATCATCACCATCACTACCGTCATCACCATCTCCATCACTACCGTCGCAATCACCATCACCATCACTACCGTCATCACCATCACCATCACTACCGTCATCACCATCACCACCATCACTACCGTCATCACCATCACCACTATCACTACCGTCATCACCATCACCACCATCACTACCGTCATCACCATCACCATCACTACCGTCACAATCACCATCAACATCACTACCGTCATCACCATCATCACCATCACTACCGTCATCACCATCACCATCACTACCGTCATCACCACCACCATCACAACCGTCATCACCATCACCATCACTACCGTCATCACCATCAGCATCACTACTGTCATCACCATAACCACCACCATCACTACCGTCATCACCATCGCCATCACTACCGTCATCAACATCACCATCACTACCGTCATCACCATCACCATCACTACCGTCATCGCCATCATCACCATCACTACCGTCATCACCATCACCACCATCACTACCGTCATCACGATCACCATCACTACCGTCATCACCATCACCACCATCACTACCGTCATCACCATCACCACCACCATCACTACCGTCATCACCACCACCATCACTACCGTCATCACGATCACCATCAATACCGTCATCACCATCACCACCATCACTACCGTCATCACCATCACCATCACTACCGTCATCACCATCACCATCACTACCGTCATCACCATCACCATCACTACCGTCATCACCATCACCACCACCATCACTACCGTCATCACCATCGCCATCACTACCGTCATCAACATCACCATCACTACCGTCATCACCATCACCACCACCATCACTACCGTCATCACCATCACCATCACTACCGTCATCACCATCATCACCATCACTACCGTCATCACAATCACCACCATCACTACCGTTATCACCATCACCACCATCACTACCGTCATCACCATCACCACCATCACTACCGTCATCACCATCACCACCACCATCACTACCGTCATCACCATCACCACCATCACTACCTTCATCACCATCACCACCATCACTACCGTCATCACCATCACCATCACTACCGTCATCACCATCACCATCACTACCGTCATCACCATCACCACCATCACTACCGTCATCATCATCGCCATCACTACCGTCATCAACATCACCATCACTACCGTCATCACCATCACCACCACCATCACCATCATCACCATCACTACTGTCATCACCATCACCACCATCACTATCGTCATCACCATCACCACCATCACTACCGTCATCACCATCACCACCATCACTACCGTCATCACCATCACCACCATCACTACCGTCATCACCATCACCACCATCACTACCGTCATCACCATCACTATCACTACCGTCATCACCATCACCATCACTACCGTCATCACCATCACGACCATCACTACCCTCATCACCATCACCATCACTACCGTTATCACCATCACCACCACCATCACTACCGTCATCACCATCACTACCATCACCATCACCACCACCATCACTACCGTCATCATCATCGCCATCACTACCGTCATCACCACCACCATCACTACCGTCATCACCACCACTACCGTCATCACCATCACCACCACCATCACTACCGTCATCACCATCACCATCACTACCGTCATCACCATCATCACCATCACTACCGTCATCACAATCACCACCATCACTACCGTCATCACCATCACCATCACTACCGTCATCACCATCACCACCATCACTATCGTCATCACCATCACCACCATCACTACCGTCATCATCATCGCCATCACTACCGTCATCAACATCACCATCACTACCGTCATCACCATCACCACCACCATCACTACCGTCATCACCATCACCATCACTACCGTCATCACCATCACCACCATCACTACCGTCATCACCATCACCATCACTACCGTCGTTACCATCACCACCATCAATACCGTCATCACCATCACCATCACTACCGTCATCACCATCACCACCATCACTACCGTCATCACCACCACCATCACTACCGTCATCACCACCACCATCACTACCGTCATCACCATCATCACCATCACAATCACTACCGTCACAATCACCATCACTATCACTACCGTCATCACCATCATCACCATCACTACCGTCATGACCATCACCATCACTACCGTCACAATCACCATCACCATCACTACCGTCATAACCATCACCACAATCACTACCGTCATCACCACCACCATCACAACCGTCATCACCGTCACCATCACTACCGTCATCACCATCACCATCGCTACCGTCATCACTACCGTCATCACCATCACCAACATCACTACCGTCACCACCATCACCATCACAACCGTCATCACCGTCACCATCACTACCGTCATCACCACCAACATCACCACCATCACCACCATCACCATCACCATCACCACCACCACCATCACTACCGTCATCACCATCACCATCACTACCGTCATCACCATCACCACCACCATCACTACCGTCATCACCACCACCATCACTACCGTCATCACCATCACTACCGTCACCATCACCATCATAACCATCACTAGCGTCATCACCATCACCACCATCACTACCGTCATCACCATCACCATCACTACCGTCATCACGACCACCATCACTACCGTCATCACCACCAACACCTCTACCGTCATCACCATCACCACCACCATCACTACCGTCATCACCATCACCATCACTACCGTCATCACCTTCACCAACATCACTACCGTCATCACCATCACCACCATCACTACCGTCATCACCACTACTATCAATACCGTCACCATCACCATCACCATCACTACCGTCATCACCATCACCACCATCACTACCATCATCACCACCACCATCACTACCGTCATCACCATCACAATCACTACCGTCATCACCATCACCACCACCATCACTACCTTCATCACCATCACCATCACCACCATCACTACCGTCATCACCATCACCACCATCACTACCGTCATCACCATCACCACCATCACTACCGTGATCACCATCACCACCATCACTACCGTCATCACCATCACCACCATCACTACCGTCATCACCATCACCACCACCATCACTACCGTCATCACCATCACCACCATCACTACCTTCATCACCATCACCACCATCACTACCGTCATCACCATCACCATCACTACCGTCATCACCATCACCATCACTACCGTCATCACCATCACCACCATCACTACCGTCATCATCATCGCCATCACTACCGTCATCAACATCACCATCACTACCGTCATCACCATCACCACCATCATCACTACCGTCATCACCATCACCTCCGCCATCACCATCATCACCATCACTACTGTCATCACCATCACCACCATCACTATCGTCATCACCATCACCACCATCACTACCGTCATCACCATCACCACCATCACTACCGTCATCACCATCACCACCATCACTACCGTCATCACCACTACTATCAATACCGTCACCATCACCATCACTACCGTCATCACCATCACCACCATCACTACCATCATCACCACCACCATCACTACCGTCATCACCATCACAATCACTACCGTCATCACCATCACCACCACCATCACTACCTTCATCACCATCACCATCACCACCATCACTACCGTCATCACCATCACCACCATCACTACCGTCATCACCATCACCACCATCACTACCGTGATCACCATCACCACCATCACTACCGTCATCACCATCACCACCATCACTACCGTCATCACCATCACCACCACCATCACTACCGTCATCACCATCACCACCATCACTACCTTCATCACCATCACCACCATCACTACCGTCATCACCATCACCATCACTACCGTCATCACCATCACCATCACTACCGTCATCACCATCACCACCATCACTACCGTCATCATCATCGCCATCACTACCGTCATCAACATCACCATCACTACCGTCATCACCATCACCACCACCATCACTACCGTCATCACCATCACCTCCGCCATCACCATCATCACCATCACTACTGTCATCACCATCACCACCATCACTATCGTCATCACCATCACCACCATCACTACCGTCATCACCATCACCACCATCACTACCGTCATCACCATCACCACCATCACTACCGTCATCACCATCACCACCATCACTACCGTCATCACCATCACTATCACTACCGTCATCACCATCACCATCACTACCGTCATCACCATCACGACCATCACTACCCTCATCACCATCACCATCACTACCGTCATCACCATCACCACCACCATCACTACCGTCATCACCATCACTACCATCACCATCACCACCACCATCACTACCGTCATCATCATCGCCATCACTACCGTCATCACCACCACCATCACTACCGTCATCACCACCACTACCGTCATCACCATCACCACCACCATCACTACCGTCATCACCATCACCATCACTACCGTCATCACCATCATCACCATCACTACCGTCATCACAATCACCACCATCACTACCGTCATCAACATCACCATCACTACCGTCATCACCATCACCACCACCATCACTACCGTCATCACCATCACCATCACTACCGTCATCACCATCATCACCATCACTACCGTCATCACAATCACCACCATCACTACCGTCATCACCATCATCACCATCACTACCGTCACCATCACCATCACCATCACTACCGTCATCACCATCATCACCATCACTACCGTCATCACCATCACCACCATCACTACCGTCATCACCACCATCACCATCACTACCGTCATCACCATCACCACCACCATCACTACCGTCATCACCATCACCATCACTACCGTCATCACCATCGCCACCATCACTACCGTCATCACCATCATCGCCATCACTACCGTCATCACCATCACCACCACCATCACTACCGTCATCACCATCACCACCATCACTACCGTCATCACCATCACCATCACCATCACTACCGTCATCACCATCACCATCACTACAGTCATCACCATCACCATCACTACCGTCATCAATATCACCATCACTACCGTCATCACCATCACGAACATCACTACCGGCATCACCATCACCATCACTACCGTCATCACCATCACCACCACCATCACTACCGTCATCACCATCACCATCACTACCATCATCACCATCATCACCATCACTACCGTCATCACCATCACCACCATCACTACCATCACCACCATCACAACCGTCATCACCATCACCACCACCATCACTACCGTCATCACCATCACCACCATCACTACCGTCATCACCATCACCACCACCATCACTACCGTCATCACCATCACCACCATCACTACCGTCATCACCATCACCACCACCATCACTACCGTCATCACCATCACTACCGTCATCACCATCACCATCACTACCGTCATCACCATCACCACCATCACTACCGTCATCATCATCACCATCACTACCGTCATCAACATCACCATCACTACCGTCATCACCATCACCACCACCATCACTACCGTCATCACCATAACCTCCGCCATCACCATCATCACCATCACTACCGTCATCACCATCACCACCATCACTACCGTCATCACCATCACCACCATCACTACCGTCATCACCATCACCACCATCACTACCGTCATCACCATCACTATCACTACCGTCATCACCATCACCATCACTACCGTCATCACCATCACGACCATCACTACCGTCATCACCATCACCATCACTACCGTCATCACCATCACCACCACCATCACTACCGTCATCACCATCACTACCATCACCATCACCACCACCATCACTACCGTCATCATCATCGCCATCACTACCGTCATCACCACCACCATCACTACCGTCATCACCACCATCACCATCACTACCGTCATCACCATCACCACCACCATCACTACCGTCATCACCATCACCATCACTACCGTCATCACCATCATCACCATCACTACCGTCATCACAATCACCACCATCACTACCGTTATCAACATCACCATCACTACCGTCATCACCATCACCACCACCATCACTACCGTCATCACCATCACCATCACTACCGTCATCACCATCATCACAATCACCACCATCACTACCGTCATCACCATCATCACCATCACTACCGTCACCATGACCATCACCATCACTACCGTCATCACCATCACCACTATCACTACCGTCATCACCATCACCACCATCACTACCGTCATCACCATCACCATCACTACCGTCACAATCACCATCAACATCACTACCGTCATCACCATCATCACCATCACTACCGTCATCACCATCACCATCACTACCGTCATCACCACCACCATCACAACCGTCATCACCATCACCATCACTACCGTCATCACCATCAGCATCACTACTGTCATCACCATAACCACCACCATCACTACCGTCATCACCATCGCCATCACTACCGTCATCAACATCACCATCACTACCGTCATCACCATCACCATCACTACCGTCATCGCCATCATCACCATCACTACCGTCATCACCATCACCACCATCACTACCGTCATCACGATCACCATCACTACCGTCATCACCATCACCACCATCACTACCGTCATCACCATCACCACCACCATCACTACCGTCATCACCACCACCATCACTACCGTCATCACGATCACCATCAATACCGTCATCACCATCACCACCATCACTACCGTCATCACCATCACCATCACTACCGTCATCACCATCACCATCACTACCGTCATCACCATCACCATTACTACCGTCATCACCATCACCACCACCATCACTACCGTCATCACCATCGCCATCACTACCGTCATCAACATCACCATCACTACCGTCATCACCATCACCACCACCATCACTACCGTCATCACCATCACCATCACTACCGTCATCACCATCATCACCATCACTACCGTCATCACAATCACCACCAACACTACCGTTATCACCATCACCACCATCACTACCGTCATCACCATCACCACCATCACTACCGTCATCACCATCACCACCACCATCACTACCGTCATCACCATCACCACCATCACTACCTTCATCACCATCACCACCATCACTACCGTCATCACCATCACCATCACTACCGTCATCACCATCACCATCACTACCGTCATCACCATCACCACCATCACTACCGTCATCATCATCGCCATCACTACCGTCATCAACATCACCATCACTACCGTCATCACCATCACCACCACCATCACTACCGTCATCACCATCACCTCCGCCATCACCATCATCACCATCACTACTGTCATCACCATCACCACCATCACTATCGTCATCACCATCACCACCATCACTACCGTCATCACCATCACCACCATCACTACCGTCATCACCATCACCACCATCACTACCGTCATCACCATCACCACCATCACTACCGTCATCACCATCACTATCACTACCGTCATCACCATCACCATCACTACCGTCATCACCATCACGACCATCACTACCCTCATCACCATCACCATCACTACCGTTATCACCATCACCACCACCATCACTACCGTCATCACCATCACTACCATCACCATCACCACCACCATCACTACCGTCATCATCATCGCCATCACTACCGTCATCACCACCACCATCACTACCGTCATCACCACCACTACCGTCATCACCATCACCACCACCATCACTACCGTCATCACCATCACCATCACTACCGTCATCACCATCATCACCATCACTACCGTCATCACAATCACCACCATCACTACCGTCATCAACATCACCATCACTACCGTCATCACCATCACCACCACCATCACTACCGTCATCACCATCACCATCACTACCGTCATCACCATCACCACCATCACTATCGTCATCACCATCACCACCATCACTACCGTCATCATCATCGCCATCACTACCGTCATCAACATCACCATCACTACCGTCATCACCATCACCACCACCATCACTACCGTCATCACCATCACCATCACTACCGTCATCACCATCACCACCATCACTACCGTCATCACCATCACCATCACTACCGTCGTTACCATCACCACCATCAATACCGTCATCACCATCACCATCACTACCGTCATCACCACCATCACTACTGTCATCACCATCACCACCACCATCACTACCGTCATCACCATCATCACCATCACTACCGTCATCACCATCATCGCCATCACTACCGTCATCACCATCACCATAACTACCGTCATCACCACCATCACCATCACTACCGTCACTATCACCACCACCTTCACTACCGTCATCACCACCACCATCACAACCGTCATCACCATCACCATCACTACCGTCATCACCATCACCACCATCACTACCGTCATCACCACCACCATCACTACCGTCATCACCACCACCATCACTACCGTCATCACCATCATCACCATCACAATCACTACCGTCACAATCACCATCACCATCACTACCGTCATCACCATCATCACCATCACTACCGTCATGACCATCACCATCACTACCGTCACAATCACCATCACCATCACTTCCGTCATAACCATCACCACAATCACAACCGTCATCACCACCACCATCACAACCGTCATCACCGTCACCATCACTACCGTCATCACCATCACCATCGCTACCGTCATCACTACCGTCATCACCATCACCAACATCACTACCGTCACCACCATCACCATCACAACCGTCATCACCGTCACCATCACTACCGTCATCACCACCAACATCACCACCATCACCACCATCACCATCACCATCACCACCACCACCATCACTACCGTCATCACCATCACCATCACTACCGTCATCACCATCACCACCACCATCACTACCGTCATCACCACCACCATCACTACCGTCATCACCATCACTACCGTCACCATCACCATCATAACCATCACTAGCGTCATCACCATCACCACCATCACTACCGTCATCACCATCACCATCACTACCGTCATCACGACCACCATCACTACCGTCATCACCACCAACACCTCTACCGTCATCACCATCACCACCACCATCACTACCGTCATCACCATCACCATCACTACCGTCATCACCTTCACCAACATCACTACCGTCATCACCATCACCACCATCACTACCGTCATCACCACTACTATCAATACCGTCACCATCACCATCACCATCACTACCGTCATCACCATCACCACCATCACTACCATCATCACCACCACCATCACTACCGTCATCACCATCACAATCACTACCGTCATCACCATCACCACCACCATCACTACCTTCATCACCATCACCATCACCACCATCACTACCGTCATCACCATCACCACCATCACTACCGTCATCACCATCACCACCATCACTACCGTGATCACCATCACCACCATCACTACCGTCATCACCATCACCACCATCACTACCGTCATCACCATCACCACCACCATCACTACCGTCATCACCATCACCACCATCACTACCTTCATCACCATCACCACCATCACTACCGTCATCACCATCACCATCACTACCGTCATCACCATCACCATCACTACCGTCATCACCATCACCACCATCACTACCGTCATCATCATCGCCATCACTACCGTCATCAACATCACCATCACTACCGTCATCACCATCACCACCACCATCACTACCGTCATCACCATCACCTCCGCCATCACCATCATCACCATCACTACTGTCATCACCATCACCACCATCACTATCGTCATCACCATCACCACCATCACTACCGTCATCACCATCACCACCATCACTACCGTCATCACCATCACCACCATCACTACCGGCATCACCATCACTATCACTACCGTCATCACCATCACCATCACTACCGTCATCACCATCACGACCATCACTACCCTCATCACCATCACCATCACTACCGTCATCACCATCACCACCACCATCACTACCGTCATCACCATCACTACCATCACCATCACCACCACCATCACTACCGTCATCATCATCGCCATCACTACCGTCATCACCACCACCATCACTACCGTCATCACCACCACTACCGTCATCACCATCACCACCACCATCACTACCGTCATCACCATCACCATCACTACCGTCATCACCATCATCACCATCACTACCGTCATCACAATCACCACCATCACTACCGTCATCAACATCACCATCACTACCGTCATCACCATCACCACCACCATCACTACCGTCATCACCATCACCATCACTACCGTCATCACCATCATCACCATCACTACCGTCATCACAATCACCACCATCACTACCGTCACCATCACCATCACCATCACTACCGTCATCACCATCATCACCATCACTACCGTCATCACCATCACCACCATCACTACCGTCATCACCACCATCACCATCACTACCGTCATCACCATCACCACCACCATCACTACCGTCATCACCATCACCATCACTACCGTCATCACCATCGCCACCATCACTACCGTCATCACCATCATCGCCATCACTACCGTCATCACCATCACCACCACCATCACTACCGTCATCACCATCACCACCATCACTACCGTCATCACCATCACCATCACCATCACTACCGTCATCACCATCACCATCACTACAGTCATCACCATCACCATCACTACCGTCATCAATATCACCATCACTACCGTCATCACCATCACGAACATCACTACCGGCATCACCATCACCATCACTACCGTCATCACCATCACCACCACCATCACTACCGTCATCACCATCACCATCACTACCATCATCACCATCATCACCATCACTACCGTCATCACCATCACCACCATCACTACCATCACCACCATCACAACCGTCATCACCATCACCACCACCATCACTACCGTCATCACCATCACCACCATCACTACCGTCATCACCATCACCACCACCATCACTACCGTCATCACCATCACCACCATCACTACCGTCATCACCATCACCACCACCATCACTACCGTCATCACCATCACTACCGTCATCACCATCACCATCACTACCGTCATCACCATCACCACCAACACTACCGTCATCATCATCACCATCACTACCGTCATCAACATCACCATCACTACCGTCATCACCATCACCACCACCATCACTACCGTCATCACCATCACTACCGTCATCACCATCACCATCACTACCGTCATCACCATCACCACCAACACTACCGTCATCACCACCACCATCACTACCGTCATCACCATAACCTCCGCCATCACCATCATCACCATCACTACCGTCATCACCATCACCACCATCACTACCGTCATCACCATCACCACCATCACTACCGTCATCACCATCACCACCATCACTACCGTCATCACCATCACCACCATCACTACCGTCATCACCATCACCACCATCACTACCGTCATCACCATCACCATCACTACCGTCATCACCATCACGACCATCACTACCGTCATCACCATCACCTCCGCCATCACCATCATCACCATCACTACTGTCATCACCATCACCACCATCACTATCGTCATCACCATCACCACCATCACTACCGTCATCACCATCACCACCATCACTACCGTCATCACCATCACCACCATCACTACCGTCATCACCATCACCACCATCACTACCGTCATCACCATCACTATCACTACCGTCATCACCATCACCATCACTACCGTCATCACCATCACGACCATCACTACCCTCATCACCATCACCATCACTACCGTTATCACCATCACCACCACCATCACTACCGTCATCACCATCACTACCATCACCATCACCACCACCATCACTACCGTCATCATCATCGCCATCACTACCGTCATCACCACCACCATCACTACCGTCATCACCACCACTACCGTCATCACCATCACCACCACCATCACTACCGTCATCACCATCACCATCACTACCGTCATCACCATCATCACCATCACTACCGTCATCACAATCACCACCATCACTACCGTCATCAACATCACCATCACTAACGTCATCACCATCACCACCACCATCACTACCGTCATCACCATCACCATCACTACCGTCATCACCATCACCACCATCACTATCGTCATCACCATCACCACCATCACTACCGTCATCATCATCGCCATCACTACCGTCATCAACATCACCATCACTACCGTCATCACCATCACCACCACCATCACTACCGTCATCACCATCACCATCACTACCGTCATCACCATCACCACCATCACTACCGTCATCACCATCACCATCACTACCGTCGTTACCATCACCACCATCAATACCGTCATCACCATCACCATCACTACCGTCATCACCACCATCACTACTGTCATCCCCATCACCACCACCATCACTACCGTCATCACCATCATCACCATCACTACCGTCATCACCATCATCGCCATCACTACCGTCATCACCATCACTATAACTACCGTCATCACCACCATCACCATCACTACCGTCACCATCACCACCACCTTCACTACCGTCATCACCACCACCATCACAACCGTCATCACCATCACCATCACTACCGTCATCACCATCACCACCATCACTACCGTCATCACCACCACCATCACTACCGTCATCACCACCACCATCACTACCGTCATCACCATCATCACCATCACAATCACTACCGTCACAATCACCATCACCATCACTACCGTCATCACCATCATCACCATCACTACCGTCATGACCATCACCATCACTACCGTCACAATCACCATCACCATCACTACCGTCATAACCATCACCACAATCACTACCGTCATCACCACCACCATCACAACCGTCATCACCGTCACCATCACTACCGTCATCACCATCACCATCGCTACCGTCATCACTACCGTCATCACCATCACCAACATCACTACCGTCACCACCATCACCATCACAACCGTCATCACCGTCACCATCACTACCGTCATCACCACCAACATCACCACCATCACCACCATCACCATCACCATCACCACCACCACCATCACTACCGTCATCACCATCACCATCACTACCGTCATCACCATCACCACCACCATCACTACCGTCATCACCACCACCATCACTACCGTCATCACCATCACTACCGTCACCATCACCATCATAACCATCACTAGCGTCATCACCATCACCACCATCACTACCGTCATCACCATCACCATCACTACCGTCATCACGACCACCATCACTACCGTCATCACCACCAACACCTCTACCGTCATCACCATCACCACCACCATCACTACCGTCATCACCATCACCATCACTACCGTCATCACCTTCACCAACATCACTACCGTCATCACCATCACCACCATCACTACCGTCATCACCACTACTATCAATACCGTCACCATCACCATCACCATCACTACCGTCATCACCATCACCACCATCACTACCGTCATCACCATCACCACCATCACTACCGTGATCACCATCACCACCATCACTACCGTCATCACCATCACCACCATCACTACCGTCATCACCATCACCACCACCATCACTACCGTCATCACCATCACCACCATCACTACCTTCATCACCATCACCACCATCACTACCGTCATCACCATCACCACCATCACTACCGTCATCACCATCACCACCATCACTACCGTCATCACCATCACCACCATCACTACCGTCATCACCATCACCACCACCATCACTACCGTCATCACCCTCACCTCCGCCATCACCATCATCACCATCACTACTGTCATCACCATCACCACCATCACTATCGTCATCACCATCACCACCATCACTACCGTCATCACCATCACCACCATCACTACCGTCATCACCATCACTATCACTACCGTCATCACCATCACCATCACTCTCGTCATCACCATCACGACCATCACTACCCTCATCACCATCACCATCACTACCGTCATCACCATCACCACCACCATCACTACCGTCATCACCATCACTACCATCACCATCACCACCACCATCACTACCGTCATCATCATCGCCATCACTACCGTCATCACCACCACCATCACTACCGTCATCACCACCACTACCGTCATCACCATCACCACCACCATCACTACCGTCATCACCATCACCATCACTACCGTCATCACCATCATCACCATCACTACCGTCATCACAATCACCACCATCACTACCGTCATCAACATCACCATCACTACCGTCATCACCATCACCATCACCATCACTACCGTCATCACCATCACCATCACTACCGTCATCACCATCACCACCATCACTACCGTCATCACCATCACCACTATCACTACCGTCATCACCATCACCACCATCACTACCGTCATCGCCATCACCATCACTACCGTCACAATCACCATCAACATCACTACCGTCATCACCATCATCACCATCACTACCGTCATCACCATCACCATCACTACCGTCATCACCACCACCATCACAACCGTCATCACCATCACCATCACTACCGTCATCACCATCAGCATCACTACTGTCATCACCATAACCACCACCATCACTACCGTCATCACCATCGCCATCACTACCGTCATCAACATCACCATCACTACCGTCATCACCATCACCATCACTACCGTCATCGCCATCATCACCATCACTACCGTCATCACCATCACCACCATCACTACCGTCATCACGATCACCATCACTACCGTCATCACCATCACCACCATCACTACCGTCATCACCATCACCACCACCATCACTACCGTCATCACCACCACCATCACTACCGTCATCACGATCACCATCAATACCGTCATCACCATCACCACCATCACTACCGTCATCACCATCACCATCACTACCGTCATCACCATCACCATCACTACCGTCATCACCATCACCATCACTACCGTCATCACCATCACCACCACCATCACTACCGTCATCACCATCGCCATCACTACCGTCATCAACATCACCATCACTACCGTCATCACCATCACCACCACCATCACTACCGTCATCACCATCACCATCACTACCGTCATCACCATCATCACCATCACTACCGTCATCACAATCACCACCATCACTACCGTTATCACCATCACCACCATCACTACCGTCATCACCATCACCACCATCACTACCGTCATCACCATCACCACCACCATCACTACCGTCATCACCATCACCACCATCACTACCTTCATCACCATCACCACCATCACTACCGTCATCACCATCACCATCACTACCGTCATCACCATCACCATCACTACCGTCATCACCATCACCACCATCACTACCGTCATCATCATCGCCATCACTACCGTCATCAACATCACCATCACTACCGTCATCACCATCACCACCACCATCACCATCATCACCATCACTACTGTCATCACCATCACCACCATCACTATCGTCATCACCATCACCACCATCACTACCGTCATCACCATCACCACCATCACTACCGTCATCACCATCACCACCATCACTACCGTCATCACCATCACCACCATCACTACCGTCATCACCATCACTATCACTACCGTCATCACCATCACCATCACTACCGTCATCACCATCACGACCATCACTACCCTCATCACCATCACCATCACTACCGTTATCACCATCACCACCACCATCACTACCGTCATCACCATCACTACCATCACCATCACCACCACCATCACTACCGTCATCATCATCGCCATCACTACCGTCATCACCACCACCATCACTACCGTCATCACCACCACTACCGTCATCACCATCACCACCACCATCACTACCGTCATCACCATCACCATCACTACCGTCATCACCATCATCACCATCACTACCGTCATCACAATCACCACCATCACTACCGTCATCAACATCACCATCACTACCGTCATCACCATCACCACCACCATCACTACCGTCATCACCATCACCATCACTACCGTCATCACCATCACCACCATCACTATCGTCATCACCATCACCACCATCACTACCGTCATCATCATCGCCATCACTACCGTCATCAACATCACCATCACTACCGTCATCACCATCACCATCACCATCACTACCGTCATCACCATCACCATCACTACCGTCATCACCATCACCACCATCACTACCGTCATCACCATCACCATCACTACCGTCGTTACCATCACCACCATCAATACCGTCATCACCATCACCATCACTACCGTCATCACCATCACCACCATCACTACCGTCATCACCACCACCATCACTACCGTCATCACCACCACCATCACTACCGTCATCACCATCATCACCATCACAATCACTACCGTCACAATCACCATCACTATCACTACCGTCATCACCATCATCACCATCACTACCGTCATAACCATCACCACAATCACTACCGTCATCACCACCACCATCACAACCGTCATCACCGTCACCATCACTACCGTCATCACCATCACCATCGCTACCGTCATCACTACCGTCATCACCATCACCAACATCACTACCGTCACCACCATCACCATCACAACCGTCATCACCGTCACCATCACTACCGTCATCACCACCAACATCACCACCATCACCACCATCACCATCACCATCACCACCACCACCATCACTACCGTCATCACCATCACCATCACTACCGTCATCACCATCACCACCACCATCACTACCGTCATCACCACCACCATCACTACCGTCATCACCATCACTACCGTCACCATCACCATCATAACCATCACTAGCGTCATCACCATCACCACCATCACTACCGTCATCACCATCACCATCACTACCGTCATCACGACCACCATCACTACCGTCATCACCACCAACACCTCTACCGTCATCACCATCACCACCACCATCACTACCGTCATCACCATCACCATCACTACCGTCATCACCTTCACCAACATCACTACCGTCATCACCATCACCACCATCACTACCGTCATCACCACTACTATCAATACCGTCACCATCACCATCACCATCACTACCGTCATCACCATCACCACCATCACTACCATCATCACCACCACCATCACTACCGTCATCACCATCACAATCACTACCGTCATCACCATCACCACCACCATCACTACCTTCATCACCATCACCATCACCACCATCACTACCGTCATCACCATCACCACCATCACTACCGTCATCACCATCACCACCATCACTACCGTGATCACCATCACCACCATCACTACCGTCATCACCATCACCACCATCACTACCGTCATCACCATCACCACCACCATCACTACCGTCATCACCATCACCACCATCACTACCTTCATCACCATCACCACCATCACTACCGTCATCACCATCACCATCACTACCGTCATCACCATCACCATCACTACCGTCATCACCATCACCACCATCACTACCGTCATCATCATCGCCATCACTACCGTCATCAACATCACCATCACTACCGTCATCACCATCACCACCATCATCACTACCGTCATCACCATCACCTCCGCCATCACCATCATCACCATCACCACCATCACTACCGTCATCACCATCACCACCATCACTACCGTCATCACCATCACCACCATCACTACCGTCATCACCACTACTATCAATACCGTCACCATCACCATCACTACCGTCATCACCATCACCACCATCACTACCATCATCACCACCACCATCACTACCGTCATCACCATCACAATCACTACCGTCATCACCATCACCACCACCATCACTACCTTCATCACCATCACCATCACCACCATCACTACCGTCATCACCATCACCACCATCACTACCGTCATCACCATCACCACCATCACTACCGTGATCACCATCACCACCATCACTACCGTCATCACCATCACCACCATCACTACCGTCATCACCATCACCACCACCATCACTACCGTCATCACCATCACCACCATCACTACCTTCATCACCATCACCACCATCACTACCGTCATCACCATCACCATCACTACCGTCATCACCATCACCATCACTACCGTCATCACCATCACCACCATCACTACCGTCATCATCATCGCCATCACTACCGTCATCAACATCACCATCACTACCGTCATCACCATCACCACCACCATCACTACCGTCATCACCATCACCTCCGCCATCACCATCATCACCATCAGTACTGTCATCACCATCACCACCATCACTATCGTCATCACCATCACCACCATCACTACCGTCATCACCATCACCACCATCACTACCGTCATCACCATCACCACCATCACTACCGTCATCACCATCACCACCATCACTACCGTCATCACCATCACTATCACTACCGTCATCACCATCACCATCACTACCGTCATCACCATCACGACCATCACTACCCTCATCACCATCACCATCACTACCGTCATCACCATCACCACCACCATCACTACCGTCATCACCATCACTACCATCACCATCACCACAACCATCACTACCGTCATCATCATCGCCATCACTACCGTCATCACCACCACCATCACTACCGTCATCACCACCACTACCGTCATCACCATCACCACCACCATCACTACCGTCATCACCATCACCATCACTACCGTCATCACCATCATCACCATCACTACCGTCATCACAATCACCACCATCACTACCGTCATCAACATCACCATCACTACCGTCATCACTATCACCACCACCATCACTACCGTCATCACCATCACCATCACTACCGTCATCACCATCATCACCATCACTACCGTCATCACAATCACCACCATCACTACCGTCATCACCATCATCACCATCACTACCGTCACCATCACCATCACCATCACTACCGTCATCACCATCATCACCATCACTACCGTCATCACCATCACCACCATCACTACCGTCATCACCACCATCACCATCACTACCGTCATCACCATCACCACCACCATCACTACCGTCATCACCATCACCATCACTACCGTCATCACCATCGCCACCATCACTACCGTCATCACCATCATCGCCATCACTACCGTCATCACCATCACCACCACCATCACTACCGTCATCACCATCACCACCATCACTACCGTCATCACCATCACCATCACCATCACTACCGTCATCACCATCACCATCACTACAGTCATCACCATCACCATCACTACCGTCATCAATATCACCATCACTACCGTCATCACCATCACGAACATCACTACCGGCATCACCATCACCATCACTACCGTCATCACCATCACCACCACCATCACTACCGTCATCACCATCACCATCACTACCATCATCACCATCATCACCATCACTACCGTCATCACCATCACCACCATCACTACCATCACCACCATCACAACCGTCATCACCATCACCACCACCATCACTACCGTCATCACCATCACCACCATCACTACCGTCATCACCATCACCACCACCATCACTACCGTCATCACCATCACCACCATCACTACCGTCATCACCATCACCACCACCATCACTACCGTCATCACCATCACTACCGTCATCACCATCACCATCACTACCGTCATCACCATCACCACCATCACTACCGTCATCATCATCACCATCACTACCGTCATCAACATCACCATCACTACCGTCATCACCATCACCACCACCATCACTACCGTCATCACCATAACCTCCGCCATCACCATCATCACCATCACTACCGTCATCACCATCACCACCATCACTACCGTCATCACCATCACCACCATCACTACCGTCATCACCATCACCACCATCACTACCGTCATCACCATCACTATCACTACCGTCATCACCATCACCATCACTACCGTCATCACCATCACGACCATCACTACCGTCATCACCATCACCATCACTACCGTCATCACCATCACCACCACCATCACTACCGTCATCACCATCACTACCATCACCATCACCACCACCATCACTACCGTCATCATCATCGCCATCACTACCGTCATCACCACCACCATCACTACCGTCATCACCACCATCACCATCACTACCGTCATCACCATCACCACCACCATCACTACCGTCATCACCATCACCATCACTACCGTCATCACCATCATCACCATCACTACCGTCATCACAATCAGCACCATCACTACCGTTATCAACATCACCATCACTACCGTCATCACCATCACCACCACCATCACTACCGTCATCACCATCACCATCACTACCGTCATCACCATCATCACAATCACCACCATCACTACCGTCATCACCATCATCACCATCACTACCGTCACCATGACCATCACCATCACTACCGTCATCACCATCACCACTATCACTACCGTCATCACCATCACCACCATCACTACCGTCATCACCATCACCATCACTACCGTCACAATCACCATCAACATCACTACCGTCATCACCATCATCACCATCACTACCGTCATCACCATCACCATCACTACCGTCATCACCACCACCATCACAACCGTCATCACCATCACCATCACTACCGTCATCACCATCAGCATCACTACTGTCATCACCATAACCACCACCATCACTACCGTCATCACCATCGCCATCACTACCGTCATCAACATCACCATCACTACCGTCATCACCATCACCATCACTACCGTCATCGCCATCATCACCATCACTACCGTCATCACCATCACCACCATCACTACCGTCATCACGATCACCATCACTACCGTCATCACCATCACCACCATCACTACCGTCATCACCATCACCACCACCATCACTACCGTCATCACCACCACCATCACTACCGTCATCACGATCACCATCAATACCGTCATCACCATCACCACCATCACTACCGTCATCACCATCACCATCACTACCGTCATCACCATCACCATCACTACCGTCATCACCATCACCATCACTACCGTCATCACCATCACCACCACCATCACTACCGTCATCACCATCGCCATCACTACCGTCATCAACATCACCATCACTACCGTCATCACCATCACCACCACCATCACTACCGTCATCACCATCACCATCACTACCGTCATCACCATCATCACCATCACTACCGTCATCACAATCACCACCAACACTACCGTTATCACCATCACCACCATCACTACCGTCATCACCATCACCACCATCACTACCGTCATCACCATCACCACCACCATCACTACCGTCATCACCATCACCACCATCACTACCTTCATCACCATCACCACCATCACTACCGTCATCACCATCACCATCACTACCGTCATCACCATCACCATCACTACCGTCATCACCATCACCACCATCACTACCGTCATCATCATCGCCATCACTACCGTCATCAACATCACCATCACTACCGTCATCACCATCACCACCACCATCACTACCGTCATCACCATCACCTCCGCCATCACCATCATCACCATCACTACTGTCATCACCATCACCACCATCACTATCGTCATCACCATCACCACCATCACTACCGTCATCACCATCACCACCATCACTACCGTCATCACCATCACCACCATCACTACCGTCATCACCATCACCACCATCACTACCGTCATCACCATCACTATCACTACCGTCATCACCATCACCATCACTACCGTCATCACCATCACGACCATCACTACCCTCATCACCATCACCATCACTACCGTTATCACCATCACCACCACCATCACTACCGTCATCACCATCACTACCATCACCATCACCACCACCATCACTACCGTCATCATCATCGCCATCACTACCGTCATCACCACCACCATCACTACCGTCATCACCACCACTACCGTCATCACCATCACCACCACCATCACTACCGTCATCACCATCACCATCACTACCGTCATCACCATCATCACCATCACTACCGTCATCACAATCACCACCATCACTACCGTCATCAACATCACCATCACTACCGTCATCACCATCACCACCACCATCACTACCGTCATCACCATCACCATCACTACCGTCATCACCATCACCACCATCACTATCGTCATCACCATCACCACCATCACTACCGTCATCATCATCGCCATCACTACCGTCATCAACATCACCATCACTACCGTCATCACCATCACCACCACCATCACTACCGTCATCACCATCACCATCACTACCGTCATCACCATCACCACCATCACTACCGTCATCACCATCACCATCACTACCGTCGTTACCATCACCACCATCAATACCGTCATCACCATCACCATCACTACCGTCATCACCACCATCACTACTGTCATCACCATCACCACCACCATCACTACCGTCATCACCATCATCACCATCACTACCGTCATCACCATCATCGCCATCACTACCGTCATCACCATCACCATAACTACCGTCATCACCACCATCACCATCACTACCGTCACCATCACCACCACCTTCACTACCGTCATCACCACCACCATCACAACCGTCATCACCATCACCATCACTACCGTCATCACCATCACCACCATCACTACCGTCATCACCACCACCATCACTACCGTCATCACCACCACCATCACTACCGTCATCACCATCATCACCATCACAATCACTACCGTCACAATCACCATCACCATCACTACCGTCATCACCATCATCACCATCACTACCGTCATGACCATCACCATCACTACCGTCACAATCACCATCACCATCACTACCGTCATAACCATCACCACAATCACAACCGTCATCACCACCACCATCACAACCGTCATCACCGTCACCATCACTACCGTCATCACCATCACCATCGCTACCGTCATCACTACCGTCATCACCATCACCATCACTACCGTCATCACCATCACCACCACCATCACTACCGTCATCACCACCACCATCACTACCGTCATCACCATCACTACCGTCACCATCACCATCATAACCATCACTAGCGTCATCACCATCACCACCATCACTACCGTCATCACCATCACCATCACTACCGTCATCACGACCACCATCACTACCGTCATCACCACCAACACCTCTACCGTCATCACCATCACCACCACCATCACTACCGTCATCACCATCACCATCACTACCGTCATCACCTTCACCAACATCACTACCGTCATCACCATCACCACCATCACTACCGTCATCACCACTACTATCAATACCGTCACCATCACCATCACCATCACTACCGTCATCACCATCACCACCATCACTACCATCATCACCACCACCATCACTACCGTCATCACCATCACAATCACTACCGTCATCACCATCACCACCACCATCACTACCTTCATCACCATCACCATCACCACCATCACTACCGTCATCACCATCACCACCATCACTACCGTCATCACCATCACCACCATCACTACCGTGATCACCATCACCACCATCACTACCGTCATCACCATCACCACCATCACTACCGTCATCACCATCACCACCACCATCACTACCGTCATCACCATCACCACCATCACTACCTTCATCACCATCACCACCATCACTACCGTCATCACCATCACCATCACTACCGTCATCACCATCACCATCACTACCGTCATCACCATCACCACCATCACTACCGTCATCATCATCGCCATCACTACCGTCATCAACATCACCATCACTACCGTCATCACCATCACCACCACCATCACTACCGTCATCACCATCACCTCCGCCATCACCATCATCACCATCACTACTGTCATCACCATCACCACCATCACTATCGTCATCACCATCACCACCATCACTACCGTCATCACCATCACCACCATCACTACCGTCATCACCATCACCACCATCACTACCGGCATCACCATCACTATCACTACCGTCATCACCATCACCATCACTACCGTCATCACCATCACGACCATCACTACCCTCATCACCATCACCATCACTACCGTCATCACCATCACCACCACCATCACTACCGTCATCACCATCACTACCATCACCATCACCACCACCATCACTACCGTCATCATCATCGCCATCACTACCGTCATCACCACCACCATCACTACCGTCATCACCACCACTACCGTCATCACCATCACCACCACCATCACTACCGTCATCACCATCACCATCACTACCGTCATCACCATCATCACCATCACTACCGTCATCACAATCACCACCATCACTACCGTCATCAACATCACCATCACTACCGTCATCACCATCACCACCACCATCACTACCGTCATCACCATCACCATCACTACCGTCATCACCATCATCACCATCACTACCGTCATCACAATCACCACCATCACTACCGTCACCATCACCATCACCATCACTACCATCATCACCATCATCACCATCACTACCGTCATCACCATCACCACCATCACTACCGTCATCACCACCATCACCATCACTACCGTCATCACCATCACCACCACCATCACTACCGTCATCACCATCACCATCACTACCGTCATCACCATCGCCACCATCACTACCGTCATCACCATCATCGCCATCACTACCGTCATCACCATCACCACCACCATCACTACCGTCATCACCATCACCACCATCACTACCGTCATCACCATCACCATCACCATCACTACCGTCATCACCATCACCATCACTACAGTCATCACCATCACCATCACTACCGTCATCAATATCACCATCACTACCGTCATCACCATCACGAACATCACTACCGGCATCACCATCACCATCACTACCGTCATCACCATCACCACCACCATCACTACCGTCATCACCATCACCATCACTACCATCATCACCATCATCACCATCACTACCGTCATCACCATCACCACCATCACTACCATCACCACCATCACAACCGTCATCACCATCACCACCACCATCACTACCGTCATCACCATCACCACCATCACTACCGTCATCACCATCACCACCACCATCACTACCGTCATCACCATCACCACCATCACTACCGTCATCACCATCACCACCACCATCACTACCGTCATCACCATCACTACCGTCATCACCATCACCATCACTACCGTCATCACCATCACCACCAACACTACCGTCATCATCATCACCATCACTACCGTCATCAACATCACCATCACTACCGTCATCACCATCACCACCACCATCACTACCGTCATCACCATCACTACCGTCATCACCATCACCATCACTACCGTCATCACCATCACCACCAACACTACCGTCATCATCATCACCATCACTACCGTCATCACCACCACCATCACTACCGTCATCACCATAACCTCCGCCATCACCATCATCACCATCACTACCGTCATCACCATCACCACCATCACTACCGTCATCACCATCACCACCATCACTACCGTCATCACCATCACCACCATCACTACCGTCATCACCATCACCACCATCACTACCGTCATCACCATCACCACCATCACTACCGTCATCACCATCACTATCACTACCGTCATCACCATCACCATCACTACCGTCATCACCATCACGACCATCACTACCGTCATCACCATCACCTCCGCCATCACCATCATCACCATCACTACTGTCATCACCATCACCACCATCACTATCGTCATCACCATCACCACCATCACTACCGTCATCACCATCACCACCATCACTACCGTCATCACCATCACCACCATCACTACCGTCATCACCATCACCACCATCACTACCGTCATCACCATCACTATCACTACCGTCATCACCATCACCATCACTACCGTCATCACCATCACGACCATCACTACCCTCATCACCATCACCATCACTACCGTTATCACCATCACCACCACCATCACTACCGTCATCACCATCACTACCATCACCATCACCACCACCATCACTACCGTCATCATCATCGCCATCACTACCGTCATCACCACCACCATCACTACCGTCATCACCACCACTACCGTCATCACCATCACCACCACCATCACTACCGTCATCACCATCACCATCACTACCGTCATCACCATCATCACCATCACTACCGTCATCACAATCACCACCATCACTACCGTCATCAACATCACCATCACTAACGTCATCACCATCACCACCACCATCACTACCGTCATCACCATCACCATCACTACCGTCATCACCATCACCACCATCACTATCGTCATCACCATCACCACCATCACTACCGTCATCATCATCGCCATCACTACCGTCATCAACATCACCATCACTACCGTCATCACCATCACCACCACCATCACTACCGTCATCACCATCACCATCACTACCGTCATCACCATCACCACCATCACTACCGTCATCACCATCACCATCACTACCGTCGTTACCATCACCACCATCAATACCGTCATCACCATCACCATCACTACCGTCATCACCACCATCACTACTGTCATCACCATCACCACCACCATCACTACCGTCATCACCATCATCACCATCACTACCGTCATCACCATCATCGCCATCACTACCGTCATCACCATCACTATAACTACCGTCATCACCACCATCACCATCACTACCGTCACCATCACCACCACCTTCACTACCGTCATCACCACCACCATCACAACCGTCATCACCATCACCATCACTACCGTCATCACCATCACCACCATCACTACCGTCATCACCACCACCATCACTACCGTCATCACCACCACCATCACTACCGTCATCACCATCATCACCATCACAATCACTACCGTCACAATCACCATCACCATCACTACCGTCATCACCATCATCACCATCACTACCGTCATGACCATCACCATCACTACCGTCACAATCACCATCACCATCACTACCGTCATAACCATCACCACAATCACTACCGTCATCACCACCACCATCACAACCGTCATCACCGTCACCATCACTACCGTCATCACCATCACCATCGCTACCGTCATCACTACCGTCATCACCATCACCAACATCACTACCGTCACCACCATCACCATCACAACCGTCATCACCGTCACCATCACTACCGTCATCACCACCAACATCACCACCATCACCACCATCACCATCACCATCACCACCACCACCATCACTACCGTCATCACCATCACCATCACTACCGTCATCACCATCACCACCACCATCACTACCGTCATCACCACCACCATCACTACCGTCATCACCATCACTACCGTCACCATCACCATCATAACCATCACTAGCGTCATCACCATCACCACCATCACTACCGTCATCACCATCACCATCACTACCGTCATCACGACCACCATCACTACCGTCATCACCACCAACACCTCTACCGTCATCACCATCACCACCACCATCACTACCGTCATCACCATCACCATCACTACCGTCATCACCTTCACCAACATCACTACCGTCATCACCATCACCACCATCACTACCGTCATCACCACTACTATCAATACCGTCACCATCACCATCACCATCACTACCGTCATCACCATCACCACCATCACTACCGTCATCACCATCACCACCATCACTACCGTGATCACCATCACCACCATCACTACCGTCATCACCATCACCACCATCACTACCGTCATCACCATCACCACCACCATCACTACCGTCATCACCATCACCACCATCACTACCTTCATCACCATCACCACCATCACTACCGTCATCACCATCACCACCATCACTACCGTCATCACCATCACCACCATCACTACCGTCATCACCATCACCACCATCACTACCGTCATCACCATCACCACCACCATCACTACCGTCATCACCATCACCTCCGCCATCACCATCATCACCATCACTACTGTCATCACCATCACCACCATCACTATCGTCATCACCATCACCACCATCACTACCGTCATCACCATCACCACCATCACTACCGTCATCACCATCACCACCATCACTACCGTCATCACCATCACCACCATCACTACCGTCATCACCATCACTATCATTACCGTCATCACCATCACCATCACTCTCGTCATCACCATCACGACCATCACTACCCTCATCACCATCACCATCACTACCGTCATCACCATCACCACCACCATCACTACCGTCATCACCATCACTACCATCACCATCACCACCACCATCACTACCGTCATCATCATCGCCATCACTACCGTCATCACCACCACCATCACTACCGTCATCACCACCACTACCGTCATCACCATCACCACCACCATCACTACCGTCATCACCATCACCATCACTACCGTCATCACCATCATCACCATCACTACCGTCATCACAATCACCACCATCACTACCGTCATCAACATCACCATCACTACCGTCATCACCATCACCACCACCATCACTACCGTCATCACCATCACCATCACTACCGTCATCACCATCATCACCATCACTACCGTCATCACAATCACCACCATCACTACCGTCATCACCATCATCACCATCACTACCGTCACCATCACCATCACCATCACTACCGTCATCACCATCATCACCATCACTACCGTCATCACCATCACCACCATCACTACCGTCATCACCACCATCACCATCACTACCGTCATCACCATCACCACCACCATCACTACCGTCATCACCATCACCATCACTACCGTCATCACCATCGCCACCATCACTACCGTCATCACCATCATCGCCATCACTACCGTCATCACCATCACCACCACCATCACTACCGTCATCACCATCACCACCATCACTACCGTCATCACCATCACCATCACCATCACTACCGTCATCACCATCACCATCACTACAGTCATCACCATCACCATCACTACCGTCATCAATATCACCATCACTACCGTCATCACCATCACGAACATCACTACCGGCATCACCATCACCATCACTACCGTCATCACCATCACCACCACCATCACTACCGTCATCACCATCACCATCACTACCATCATCACCATCATTACCATCACTACCGTCATCACCATCACCACCATCACTACCATCACCACCATCACAACCGTCATCACCATCACCACCACCATCACTACCGTCATCACCATCACCACCATCACTACCGTCATCACCATCACCACCACCATCACTACCGTCATCACCATCACCACCATCACTACCGTCATCACCATCACCACCACCATCACTACCGTCATCACCATCACTACCGTCATCACCATCACCATCACTACCGTCATCACCATCACCACCATCACTACCGTCATCATCATCACCATCACTACCGTCATCAACATCACCATCACTACCGTCATCACCATCACCACCACCATCACTACCGTCATCACCATAACCTCCGCCATCACCATCATCACCATCACTACCGTCATCACCATCACCACCATCACTACCGTCATCACCATCACCACCATCACTACCGTCATCACCATCACCACCATCACTACCGTCATCACCATCACCATCATCACTACCGTCATCACCATCACCACCATCACTACCGTCATCACCATCACTATCACTACCGTCATCACCATCACCATCACTACCGTCATCACCATCACGACCATCACTACCGTCATCACCATCACCATCACTACCGTCATCACCATCACCACCACCATCACTACCGTCATCACCATCACTACCATCACCATCACCACCACCATCACTACCGTCATCATCATCGCCATCACTACCGTCATCACCACCACCATCACTACCGTCATCACCACCATCACCATCACTACCGTCATCACCATCACCACCACCATCACTACCGTCATCACCATCACCATCACTACCGTCATCACCATCATCACCATCACTACCGTCATCACAATCACCACCATCACTACCGTTATCAACATCACCATCACTACCGTCATCACCATCACCACCACCATCACTACCATCATCACCATCACCATCACTACCGTCATCACCATCATCACAATCACCACCATCACTACCGTCATCACCATCATCACCATCACTACCGTCACCATGACCATCACCATCACTACCGTCATCACCATCATCACCATCACTACCGTCATCACCATCACCACCATCACTACCGTCATCACCACCATCACCATCACTACCGTCATCACCATCACCACCACCATCACTACCGTCATCACCATCACCATCACTACCGTCATCACCATCGCCACCATCACTACCGTCATCACCATCATCGCCATCACTACCGTCATCACCATCACCACCACCATCACTACCGTCATCACCATCACCACCATCACTACCGTCATCACCATCACCATCACCATCACTACCGTCATCACCATCACCATCACTACCGTCATCACCATCACCACCACCATCACTACCGTCATCACCATCACTACCATCACCATCACCACCACCATCACTACCGTCATCATCATCGCCATCACTACCGTCATCACCACCACCATCACTACCGTCATCACCACCATCACCATCACTACCGTCATCACCATCACCACCACCATCACTACCGTCATCACCATCACCATCACTACCGTCATCACCATCATCACCATCACTACCGTCATCACAATCACCACCATCACTACCGTTATCAACATCACCATCACTACCGTCATCACCATCACCACCACCATCACTACCATCATCACCATCACCATCACTACCGTCATCACCATCATCACAATCACCACCATCACTACCGTCATCACCATCATCACCATCACTACCGTCACCATGACCATCACCATCACTACCGTCATCACCATCATCACCATCACTACCGTCATCACCATCACCACCATCACTACCGTCATCACCACCATCACCATCACTACCGTCATCACCATCACCACCACCATCACTACCGTCATCACCATCACCATCACTACCGTCATCACCATCGCCACCATCACTACCGTCATCACCATCATCGCCATCACTACCGTCATCACCATCACCACCACCATCACTACCGTCATCACCATCACCACCATCACTACCGTCATCACCATCACCATCACCATCACTACCGTCATCACCATCACCATCACTACAGTCATCACCATCACCATCACTACCGTCATCACCATCACCATCACTACCGTCATCACCATCACGAACATCACTACCGGCATCACCATCACCATCACTACCGTCATCACCATCACCACCACCATCACTACCGTCATCACCATCACCATCACTACCATCATCACCATCATCACCATCACTACCGTCATCACCATCACCACCATCACTACCATCACCACCATCACAACCGTCATCACCATCACCACCACCATCACAACCGTCATCACCGTCACCATCACTACCGTCATCACCATCACCATCGCTACCGTCATCACTACCGTCATCACCATCACCAACATCACTACCGTCACCACCATCACCATCACAACCGTCATCACCGTCACCATCACTACCTTCATCACCACCAACATCACCACCATCACCACCATCACCATCACCATCACCACCACCACCATCACTACCGTCATCACCATCACCATCACTACCGTCATCACCATCACCACCACCATCACTACCGTCATCACCACCACCATCACTACCGTCATCACCATCACTACCGTCACCATCACCATCATAACCATCACTAGCGTCATCACCATCACCACCATCACTACCGTCATCACCATCACCATCACTACCGTCATCACGACCACCATCACTACCGTCATCACCACCAACACCTCTACCGTCATCACCATCACCACCACCATCACTACCGTCATCACCATCACCATCACTACCGTCATCACCTTCACCAACATCACTACCGTCATCACCATCACCACCATCACTACCGTCATCACCACTACTATCAATACCGTCACCATCACCATCACCATCACTACCGTCATCACCATCACCACCATCACTACCATCATCACCACCACCATCACTACCGTCATCACCATCACAATCACTACCGTCATCACCATCACCACCACCATCACTACCTTCATCACCATCACCATCACCACCATCACTACCGTCATCACCATCACCACCATCACTACCGTCATCACCATCACCACCATCACTACCGTGATCACCATCACCACCATCACTACCGTCATCACCATCACCACCATCACTACCGTCATCACCATCACCACCACCATCACTACCGTCATCACCATCACCACCATCACTACCTTCATCACCATCACCACCATCACTACCGTCATCACCATCACCACCACCATCACTACCGTCATCACCATCACCACCATCACTACCTTCATCACCATCACCATCACTACCGTCATCACCATCACCATCACTACCGTCATCACCATCACCACCATCACTACCGTCATCATCATCGCCATCACTACCGTCATCAACATCACCATCACTACCGTCATCACCATCACCACCATCATCACTACCGTCATCACCATCACCTCCGCCATCACCATCATCACCATCACTACTGTCATCACCATCACCACCATCACTATCGTCATCACCATCACCACCATCACTACCGTCATCACCATCACCACCATCACTACCGTCATCACCATCACCACCATCACTACCGTCATCACCATCACCACCATCACTACCGTCATCACCATCACTATCACTACCGTCATCACCATCACCATCACTACCGTCATCACCATCACGACCATCACTACCCTCATCACCATCACCATCACTACCGTCATCACCATCACCACCACCATCACTACCGTCATCACCATCACTACCATCACCATCACCACCACCATCACTACCGTCATCATCATCGCCATCACTACCGTCATCACCACCACCATCACTACCGTCATCACCACCACTACCGTCATCACCATCACCACCACCATCACTACCGTCATCACCATCACCATCACTACCGTCATCACCATCATCACCATCACTACCGTCATCACAATCACCACCATCACTACCGTCATCAACATCACCATCACTACCGTCATCACCATCACCACCACCATCACTACCGTCATCACCATCACCATCACTACCGTCATCACCATCATCACCATCACTACCGTCACCATCACCATCACCATCACTACCGTCATCACCATCATCACCATCACTACCGTCATCACCATCACCACCATCACTACCGTCATCACCACCATCACCATCACTACCGTCATCACCATCACCACCACCATCACTACCGTCATCACCATCACCATCACTACCGTCATCACCATCGCCACCATCACTACCGTCATCACCATCATCGCCATCACTACCGTCATCACCATCACCATCACCATCACTACCGTCATCACCATCACCATCACTACAGTCATCACCATCACCACCATCACTACCGTCATCACCATCACCATCACTACAGTCATCACCATCACCATCACTACCGTCATCAATATCACCATCACTACCGTCATCACCATCATCGCCATCACTACCGTCATCACCATCACCATCACCATCACTACCGTCATCACCACCACCATCACTACCGTCATCACCATCACCACCATCACTACCGTCATCACCATCACCATCACCATCACTACCGTCATCACCATCACCATCACTACAGTCATCACCATCACCATCACTACCGTCATCAATATCACCATCACTACCGTCATCACCATCACGAACATCACTACCGGCATCACCATCACCATCACTACCGTCATCACCATCACCACCACCATCACTACCGTCATCACCATCACCATCACTACCATCATCACCATCATCACCATCACTACCGTCATCACCATCACCACCATCACTACCATCACCACCATCACAACCGTCATCACCATCACCACCACGATCACTACCGTCATCACCATCACCACCATCACTACCGTCATCACCATCACCACCACCATCACTACCGTCATCACCATCACCACCATCACTACCGTCATCACCATCACCACCACCATCACTACCGTCATCACCATCACTACCGTCATCACCATCACCATCACTACCGTCATCACCATCACCACCATCACTACCGTCATCATCATCACCATCACTACCGTCATCAACATCACCATCACTACCGTCATCACCATCACCACCACCATCACTACCGTCATCACCATAACCTCCGCCATCACCATCATCACCATCACTACCGTCATCACCATCACCACCATCACTACCGTCATCACCATCACCACCATCACTACCGTCATCACCATCACCACCATCACTACCGTCATCACCATCACCACCATCACTACCGTCATCACCATCACCACCATCACTACCGTCATCATCATCGCCATCACTACCGTCATCACCACCATCACCATCACTACCGTCATCACCATCACCACCACCATCACTACCGTCATCACCATCACCATCACTACCGTCATCACCATCATCACCATCACTACCGTCATCACAATCACCACCATCACTACCGTCATCAACATCACCATCACTACCGTCATCACCATCACCACCACCATCACTACAGTCATCACCATCACCACCATCACTACCGTCATCACCACCACCATCACTACCGTCATCACCACCATCACCATCACTACCGTCATCACCATCACCACCACCATCACTACCGTCATCACCATCACCATCACTACCGTCATCACCATCATCACCATCACTACCGTCATCACAATCACCACCATCACTACCGTCATCAACATCACCATCACTACCGTCATCACCATCACCACCACCATCACTACCGTCATCACCATCACCATCACTACCGTCATCACCATCATCACAATCACCACCATCACTACCGTCATCACCATCATCACCATCACTACCGTCACCATGACCATCACCATCACTACCGTCATCACCATCATCACCATCACTACCGTCATCACCATCACCACCATCACTACCGTCATCACCACCATCACCATCACTACCGTCATCACCATCACCACCACCATCACTACCGTCATCACCATCACCATCACTACCGTCATCACCATCGCCACCATCACTACCGTCATCACCATCATCGCCATCACTACCGTCATCACCATCACCACCACCATCACTACCGTCATCACCATCACCACCATCACTACCGTCATCACCATCACCATCACCATCACTACCGTCATCACCATCACCATCACTACAGTCATCACCATCACCATCACTACCGTCATCACCATCACCATCACTACCGTCATCACCATCACGAACATCACTACCGGCATCACCATCACCATCACTACCGTCATCACCATCACCACCACCATCACTACCGTCATCACCATCACCATCACTACCATCATCACCATCATCACCATCACTACCGTCATCACCATCACCACCATCACTACCATCACCACCATCACAACCGTCATCACCATCACCACCACCATCACTACCGTCATCACCATCACCACCATCACTACCGTCATCACCATCACCACCACCATCACTACCGTCATCACCATCACCACCATAACTACCGTCATCACCATCACCACCACCATCACTACCGTCATCACCATCACTACCGTCATCACCATCACCACCATCACTACCGTCATCACCATCACCATCACTACCGTCATCACCATCACCATCACTACCGTCATCACCATCACCACCATCACTACCGTCATCATCATCGCCATCACTACCGTCATCAACATCACCATCACTACCGTCATCACCATCACCACCACCATCACTACCGTCATCACCATCACCTCCGCCATCACCATCATCACCATCACTACCGTCATCACCATCACCACCATCACTACCGTCATCACCATCACCACCATCACTACCGTCATCACCATCACCACCATCACTACCGTCATCACCACCACCATCACTACCGTCACCATCACCATCACCATCACTACCGTCATCACCATCATCACCATCACTACCGTCATCACCATCACCACCATCACTACCGTCATCACCACCATCACCATCACTACCGTCATCACCATCACTACCACCATCACTACCGTCATCACCATCATCGCCATCACTACCGTCATCACCATCACCACCACCATCACTACCGTCATCACCATCACCACCATCACTACCGTGATCACCATCACCATCACCATCACTACTGTCATCACCATCACCACCACCATCACTACCGTCATCACCATCACCATCACTACCGTCATCACCATCATCACCATCACTACCGTCATCACCACCATCACCATCACTACCGTCATCACCATCACCACCACCATCACTACCGTCATCACCATCACCATCACCACCATCACTACCGTCATCACCATCACCACCATCACTACCGTCATCACCATCACGACCATCACTACCGTCATCACCATCACCATCACTACCGTCATCACCATCACCACCACCATCACTACCGTCATCACCATCACCATTACTACCATCATCACCATCATCACCATCACTACCATCACCATCACCACCACCATCACTACCGTCATCACCATCACCACCACCATCACTACCGTCATCACCATCACCATCACTACCGTCATCACCATCACCATCACTACCGTCATCACCATCACCACCACCATCACTACCGTCATCACCATCACCATCACTACCGTCATCACCATCACCATCACTACCGTCATCACCATCACCACCACCATCACTACCCTCATCACCATCACCATCACTACCGTCATCCCCACCATCACCATCACTACCGTCACCATCACCACCACCATCACTACCGTCATCACCATCACCACCACCATCACTACCGTCATCACCATCACCACCATCACTACCGTCATCACCACCACCATCACTACCGTCACCATCACCATCACCATCACTACTGTCATCACCATCATCACCATCACTACCGTCATCACCATCACCACCATCACTACCGTCATCACCACCATCACCATCACTACCGTCATCACCATCACCACCACCATCACTACCGCATCACCATCACCATCACTACCGTCATCACCATCACCACCATCACTACCGTCATTACCATCACCACCATCACTACCATCATCACCATCATCGCCATCACTACCGTCATCACCATCACCACCACCATCACTACCGTCATCACCATCACCACCATCACTACCGTCATCACCATCACCATCACCATCACTACCGTCATCACCATCACCATCACCATCACCATCACTACAGTCATCACCATCACCATCACTACCATCATCACCATCACCATCACTACCGTCATCACCATCACGACCATCACTACCGTCATCACCATCACCATCACTACCGTCATCACCATCACCACCACCATCACTACCGTCATCACCATCACCATCACTACCATCATCACCATCATCACCATCACAACCGTCATCACCATTACCACCATCACTACCGTCATCACCATCACCACCACCATCACTGCCGTCATCACCATCACCACCATCACTACCGTCATCACCATCACCACCACCATCACTACCGTCATCACCATCACCACCATCACTACCGTCATCACCATCACCATCACCATCACTACCGTCATCACCATCACCATCACCATCACTACAGTCATCACCATCACCATCACTACCATCATCACCATCACCATCACTACCGTCATCACCATCACGACCATCACTACCGTCATCACCATCACCATCACTACCGTCATCACCATCACCACCACCATCACTACCGTCATCACCATCACCATCACTACCATCATCACCATCATCACCATCACAACCGTCATCACCATTACCACCATCACTACCGTCATCACCATCACCACCACCATCACTGCCGTCATCACCATCACCACCATCACTACCGTCATCACCATCACCACCACCATCACTACCGTCATCACCATCACTACCGTCATCACCATCACCACCATCACTACTGTCATCACCATCACCATCACTACCGTCATCACCATCACCATCACTACCGTCATCACCATCACGACCACCATCACTACCGTCATCACCATCACCACCACCATCACTACCGTCATCATCATCGCCATCACTACCGTCATCACCATCACCACCATTACTACCGTCATCACCATCACCACCATCACTACCGTCATCACCACCATCACCATCACTACCGTCATCACCATCACCACCACCATCACTACCGTCATCACCATCACCATCACCATCACTACCGTCATCACCATCACCACCATCACTACCGTCATCACCATCATCGCCATCACTACCGTCATCACCATCACCACCATCACTACCGTGATCACCATCACCATCACCATCACTACCGTCATCACCATCACCACCACCATCACTACCGTCATCACCATCACCATCACTACCGTCATCACCATCATCACCATCACTACCGTCATCACCATCACCACCACCATCACTACCGTCATCACCATCACCATCACCACCATCACTACCGCCATCACCATCACCACCATCACTACCGTCATCACCATCACGACCATCACTACCGTCATCACCATCACTACCGTCATCACCATCACCACCACCATCACTACCGTCATCACCATCACCATCACTACCATCATCACCATCATCACCATCACTACCGTCATCACCATCACCACCATCACTACCATCACCACCATCACAACCGTCATCACCATCACCACCATCACTACCGTCATCACCATAACCACCACCATCACTACCGTCATCACCATCACCATCACTACCGTCATCACCATCACCATCACTACCGTGATCACCATCACCACCACCATCACTACCGTCATCACCATCACCATCACTACCGTCATCACCACCATCACCATCACTACCGTCATCACCATCACCATCACTACCGTCACCATCACCACCACCATCACTACCGTCATCACCATCACCACCACCATCACTACCGTCATCACCATCACCACCACCATCACTACCGTCATCACCATCACCACCATCACTACCGTCATCACCATCACCATCACCACCATCACTACCGTCATCACCATCACCATCACCACCATCACCATCACTACCGTCATCACCACCATCACCAACATCACCATCACCATCACTACCGTCATCACCACCACCACCACCATCACTACCGTCATCACCATCACCATCACCACCATCACTACCGTCATCACCATCACCATCACCACCATCACCATCACTACCGTCATCACCACCATCACCATCACCACCAACATCACCATCCCCATCACCACCATCACCATCACTACCGTCATCACCACCACCACCACCATCACTACCGTCATCACCATCACCACCATCACTACCGTCATCACCATCACCATCACTACCGTCATCACCATCACCATCACTACCGTCATCACCATCACCACCACCATCACTACCGTCATCACCACCACCACCATCACTACCGTCATCACCATCACCACCATCACTACCGTCATCACCATCACCATCACTACCGTCATCACCATCACCACCACCATCACTACCGTCATCACCACCACCACCATCACTACCGTCATCACCATCACCACCATCACTACCGTCATCACCATCACCATCACCACCATCACTACCGTCATCACCACCACCATCACTACCGTCATCACCATCACCACCATCACTACCGTCATCACCATCACCACCATCACTACCGTCATCACCATCACCACCATCACTACCGTCATCACCATCACCACCATCACTACCGTCATCACCATCACCATCACTACCATCACCACCACCATCACTACCGTCATCACCATCACTACCGTCATCACCATCACCACCATCACTACCGTCATCACCATCACCATCACTACCGTCATCACCACCACCACCACCATCACTACCGTCATCACCATCACCATCACTACCATCACCACCACCATCACTACCGTCATCACCATCACTACCGTCATCACCACCACCACCATCACTACCGTCATCACCATCACTACCGTCATCACCACCACCACCATCACTACCGTCATCACCATCACTACCGTCATCACCATCACCACCATCACTACCGTCATCACCATCACCATCACTACCGTCATCACCATCACCACCACCATCACTACCGTCATCACCATCACTACCGTCATCACCACCAACACCACCATCACTACCGTCATCACCAACACCACCATCACTACCGTCATCACCATCACTACCATCACTACCGTCATCACCATCACCACCATCACTACCGTCATCACCATCACCATCACTACCGTCATCACCACCACCACCACCATCACTACCGTCATCACCATCACCATCACTACCATCACCACCACCATCACTACCGTCATCACCATCACTACCGTCATCACCACCACCACCATCACTACCGTCATCACCATCACTACCGTCATCACCACCACCACCATCACTACCGTCATCACCATCACTACCGTCATCACCATCACCACCATCACTACCGTCATCACCATCACCATCACTACCGTTATCACCATCACCACCACCATCACTACCGTCATCACCATCACTACCGTCATCACCACCAACACCACCATCACTACCGTCATCACCAACACCACCATCACTACCGTCATCACCAACACCACCATCACTACCGTCATCACCATCACCATCACTACCGTCATCACCATCACCACCACCATCACTACCGTCATCACCATCACTACCGTCATCACCACCAACACCACCATCACTACCGTCATCACCACCATCACCACCATCACTACCGTCATCACCATCACCACCATCACTACCGTCATCACCACCATCACTACCGTCATCACCATCACCACCATCACTACCGTCATCACCATCACCATAACCACCATCACTACCGTCATCACCATCACCACCATCACTACCGTCATCACCATCACCATAACCACCATCACTACCGTCATCACCATCACCACCATCACTACCGTCATCACCATCACCATAACCACCATCACTACCGTCATCACCATCACCATCACTACCATCACCACCACCATCACCATCACCACCAACATCACCATCACCACCACCACCATCACCATCACTACCGTCATCACCACCATCACCATCACCATCACCATCACCACCACCACCACCACCATCACCATCACCACCACCATCACCACCATCACCATCACCACCAACATCACCATCACCACCATCACCATCACCATCACCATCACCATCACTACCACCACCACCACCATCACCATCACCACCAACATCACCATCACCACCACCACCATCACCATCACTACCGTCATCACCACCATCACCATCACCATCACCATCACCACCACCACCACCACCATCACCACCACCACCACCACCATCACCATCACCACCACCATCACCATCATCTGAAGTAGTAACAGTATCAACAACAAAAATGGTGACGAAAACAAATTTGATTAGGCTATAAACCAGTTATAGTATCAAGTTATCATCCACATACCACGTGATAGCTTTCAGACAGTCACGTGGTCTTACACTCAATGTTTGTTTCCCTTTTCAATTATCTGGTCGAATATATGTATATAAGTGTATGTGTGTGTCTTTCTCTGTATATATATGTATGTGTGTCTTTCTGTATATATATATATATATATATATATATATATATATATATGTGTGTGAGGGAGGGTGTCTGTGTGTGTGTATGTACACACGCACACAAATATACAAATATTTGCGTATATGTATATACGTGTGTGTGTGTGTGAGTGTGCATGTGTGTGTGTGTGGGGGTATGTGTGAATGTGAGTGTGCGTGTGTGTGGATGTGAGTGTGTGTGTGTGTGTGGATGTGTGTGTGTGTGTGTGTGTGTGTGTGTGTGTGTGTATGTGTGTGGATGTGGATGTGTGTGTGTGGGGGGGGGGGGCTAGTATTATTATTTAGTATATTTTCACCAATAGAGAAAATGTCAGTTTCTAACATAGAAACACAACTCTTTAGAATTTAGAGATCATCAACTAGGTATGTAGGTGTGTGTGGCTGTATGTGTTTATGTGTCTGTGTGTCTGTGTGTGTGTGTGTGTGTGTGTCTGTGTGTCTGTGTCTGTGTATGTGTGTGTATTTGTGTTGGTTTGCGCGTCTGTGCGTTACTGTGTATGTGCGTGTGTGTGTATCTGTGTGTGTACCGGTATAGATATTATTGCATGTATAAATCTGTATGTTTTGAGTTGTATGTGTGCATGTGCATATGTTCTGTATCTGTACATGTGTATATGCAATTATTGCTTGCAGGATTTTTTTTATATTCTACATATTTTTACTGTTCCATTAATGGATTGTACTTGTAATTTCCTAACTAGTTGTGTTCTTTCTGGTTCTGTGAAGCCCAGCTTCTCAAGATTTGTATTGAGGCAGTTACTAACATATCCCAGTGCCCCAATAATCACAGGTATAAATCTGAAGGTATAATCAGGGTGGAGTATCTCTAGATTCCTGAACAGTTCAGCATAAATATTCTCCTTTTCGCTAATCTTTAATATTATATTTACATTCGCTGGGCAGCTGACTTTCACTCCTGTGCATGACTTCTTTTCTCTGCTTCATATCATTATATCTAATCTGTTATGTTTGTATGTTATTAGGGTTTTCACCAGTCCTTTTTCATATTATGTATGTACATCACTAAATTTTTATGTTTATTCTCAGGGCTATCCTTTCTACGGATTGCATTGTATAGTGTATTGACCAGTACACAATGCCTCATAGGCAGATAGTATCATGATGTCATCTTTGGACAGTTAGTTATGATGTGGTTGACTCCCTCGATGCTTATTCCACAGAATCTGCATCTATTGTCACGTTTATGTGTTTTGCATGCACCCCTATCTCTTTTTTGTATTAGGTATTTCGTTGTTATTTCCTGTTCGTGGATTGTAAAAGCATATCATACAAAGTGAGAACCAATATAACGATTGTTGCCTATAGACTGCTTTGTTTATCTATGTTACTCTCACATTGAAGCTTTCTGGCATCATAACGATGTCAGAATCTTTTGCTGATAAAGATGCAGCTTTTCATCCATGGATTCATTGCGATGTTGTTGAGCAATTTCTCTGGGTGTGAGTTTGTGGTTATCATGTAAAGAGTATTGCTCAAGGATCTCCTTCCCAACTCTCATGACGTGTAGACAGACTTGTTCTATGGATGGGCCCCTACGGATGGTGGTCCGTAGATATTGTCGGGGGGATATGATGCCACACTCAAATATTGTTTTAAGCCTCCGCATCCCTGTTTACATTTTAGTTTGAGGTAGTCTATTACACTGTTGATGAGGAAATGTCCGAAGCCGGTTAGAATGTATCGGGTTTTAACATCAATGGCTCGGATCTCGTCTAGCGTCCAATCAAGTAGTCCAAATGTCAGCCCAGACACAGCAAACATATTGTGGGCCACTGATTTATTGTGTGCAGGGAGTTCAGAAGACCATATCTTCCTTATTCAGGTGTTATATTCGCTGGTTACTCGTTACAACTTCCATCATAGGATATATTTTCAACTATCCCTAAGTATCTAGCAATCCTTGTCAGTTAACGTTGAAACTGCCAGGCAATTGATGGGGATGTTGCTAGAGTGGGTTGTAGTTTTACCTCGCTTTTCAATCATATAGGAACATTTATCCTGGTCAAACTGTTTCCTTGAAATATATCCCTGTGATATTTTATTTTATCAGTAGTAATATAATTTTCCTTCTCTCTATTTAATTTCAGGACAGTGGCCCAGGAAGAAGTTTCTCTATGGCTCTGATAATGGTCTCTGATAATGAGACTTTAGCAAGTCGAAGGGCCTCTAACATCCATGAATGGGGAACTATCGAATGCTTACCAGTAAGTCATCCAGACTAACTCATTTTCTCCTATGTCACTGCACCTCTGACATCGTGGCTTTGTTAATTGGGAGTTTCTTAATACACCCACAAACTCCTTTCTTCCCAGTTACTTGCTCATCATTGATGGTTCTGGAGGAATAGGTTCAGACAGGCTGTATATACATTAGACGGTGGTTTTTTGTCAAGTGTGTTTCTTTGTTTTGGGGGACCAATATTGTTTTGCTAAAGTAAATCGGCTTGGTATGTATACATCACCTTTGAGAGCTTGGTAGTAGAGGTTGATAAAATATAACCGATAGAAAATCAGTTTTTTTTTGTACCAGTAGCTGACAATCAAGTCTCTTCCTGGTGTTTTCTTATCTTGGAGTTTTCCTATCACGGCCCCAATGCTTTCATCATTGTTGCTGTGTTTTTGGTGAAATGCAGGAGCAGAAATTCGTTTGTATCTCTTTCAACCACACTACATCTTGGTTGAATCTTTTTTTCTTCACCCCATATTTTTCACGAGAAGGGATCTTTCTTTCTGGGATGGGGCCTCAGTCACATTTATTACTGTGCATCTCATATCTCTATAGACTGATGTTTGGTTTCCACTGATTTTTGTTATTAATCATTTTTCTTTCAGCCACTCTCTTATATCGAAGTTTCTCACTGGAAGCTCTCAGTTCTTGTTTGAGGGTTAACGAGTATTCAAGAATTCTGCTTCTACTGTCCCAAGCAGTATCGGTAGAGGGTCAGACGCCATGCTTTCCAGCTTAGTTACGTCCCTTTACGGTCTGAGTTCAAATACCGTCGAGGTTAACCTTACCTTTCATCCTTACGGGGTCAATAAAATAAAGCACCAGTAATACACTGGGATAATTGATGGCCTTGTGCCAAAAGTAGAAACAATTATTTCTATTTTATTTTTTCCTCTTTGTTGGTGTGGAGTGTAGTTTTTTTTTTGTTGTTTTTTTTTTTGTTGTTTTTTTTTTTGTCATTGTTTAAATGTTATAATAATTGTCACATGCCGATAGTTTTTCATAGGTCAGCGATCTTTTTATCTATTTTTGAAATATACGATGGCGCTTTTCGTGTTGTTTCTGTTCATACCACTAAAATCACTGCCATTGCTATGACATATAGACAAACGCTAAATTGCCAAAATGTATTTAATTTGTCGTAAATATTCACCTCCCATTTCGTCGATAGCATGTAGAATTTCATTATTTGGTTTCTTACGTCCCATTGTGGTCTGAGTTCAAATCCCGTCAAGGTTAACTTTGCCTTTCATCCTTACGGGGTCGATAAAATAAAGTACCAGTAATGTACTGATAATTACTGGCTTGGTGCCAAAAGTAGAAACAATTATTTGGTTTCTTGTTTAACATTGAAGTTTTATGTCTATTCTTGAAAGAAGTTCCATACACAAATTAATCTCTGTTTGGAAAGTTTCATTAGGGTTATATTTTAACTGTTTAAACAGTTAAAATATACCCCTAACGAAACTTTCTCGGTTAATAATACACTTATTATCATTGTCAGTGATGTTGGTGATTAACGTGACTGCAAGATATAGTAGCCGAGGTATCATCCTTTTGCGACACGTGGTGCCTAATTTGTCACCGGAATGGTTGTTTCAAGAGACTGTTTGTGTATTATTGTTGTTTGTTGTTGATGGTTGGACTGACTACGAGAAAACGTACAAACATGGCGGTCTGTTGTGACGTGTGTTGACTGCATCTCTGCTCTAGGAGATTGATCATTTAATGTTGTTATTTGTAAGGGTTTCACACTTTCATTATTTTGACGCCATGCTTTGAAAGGGTCTGGCGCCATGCTTTGCAGCA
>OZ024741.1:20127450-20144950 GCA_964016885.1 Eledone cirrhosa
GCATTGCACACTGATGGGCACATACATATTTGTGCACAGGTATTCCAATACGGCAAGGCCTAATGGATCCCCCTTGGAGTACGTACAATCTGAACACACTCACACACACCTTGGTATTATGCCAATACTATATATCATTTCACACCTTTTATTATTAAGGTTTTTGATGTTCTATTGAGAGAATCGATTTTACTGAAAATATCGAATAATGTACACCATTTTAACAGAAATAAATACTGATCCACCCACACGCACACACACACATTCTCACACACACACATACACACGCATATATACACACACACATACACACGCGTACATTAACATACAAAGAGACACACACACACACACACACACACACACACACACACCCACACACACTTCTCCGTATAAGACAAGAACTGAAAAAATATCTGTTAACATGTTAAAATATCCCCCACACATGTACAGACACATTCCTACTGACCATCCCTCTACCACGAATTACGCTGCTACACACACACACACACACACACTTGTCTTAATAGGCATTTGAACTGTCAACAGGCTGCGGTTCGCACACACATCCCTGCTGACCATTATCACAACAACGAACCTCTTTACTACTACTACACACACACATATTTGTCAGACGTATTTCTCAGTCAGCCGACACAAACCTACATTTGGCGCAAAATCAATTTTTTACATTCACATGACCTCTACCGACCAATCAAAATTGTTTTGACCACAAGAATTTTTGCAACACGAATTGGCGCAAAACTTATTTTAATACCGCTGGAGCCACTTTTTTAACATAAAAACAGGTAGAATTCCCAAAACTAATCAGATTAGAGCAAACATCACGGACGCTCTATCTCAAAATTATTTTTGAAAAGCATTAGAAATGCGCAACCGGTAAAACTTAGAACCAAAACTTAATACTAACCAATACTATTACTAATTATCACTTATTCCTAATTAAACTATTTTTCACTGTGAACAAGCATTTTCTATTCCGTTTACCAATATATATATATATATATATATATATATATATATATATATATAATTAATATATATATATATATAAATATATAATTAAAGTTTTCGCTATGACATAGCTGTATAAGTATATATATTTGGTATATTTAATGATATACGGTATGTTTATGAATAAACTTTTGAAAGCCTTTCAGCTATGAATTTTGGAAGTTGATGTCTAACGCCATCTAGCCAATTCCAGTAGAAACTAGAGAGCGTAACCCCCGACGATTTTTTCTGGGTGATGGCAGTACACCTCCCTACCCTGCTCTCTGTTGGAATTTAATATCGGCGAAAGTATATTGTACGACGCAATCATCCAAGTGTCCTGCTGCGTAGTTGCTTTCTAAAATACCGAGATCAACGATGAGATTTTAAGTTGTAAAAAATATGACAATGGTTTTTCCTTGTGGTCAGGAAACTTAGAATATAAATGGTACTTTAAGCGTGAAAGCTTCTTGGCATCGTTGCTTAAAGTTTGGTTGCACATAAGACACAGAAGTAATCGACTGCTCTAAGAAGAAAGATAAACTCATGGAATAGTTGGAATAGTTGTGTGCTAAATAAACTCATGGAATAGTTGGAATAGTTGTGTGCTAAATAAACTCATGGAATAGTTGTGTGCTTCTTAAATGAGATTATTTAATTCATATGTATTTTCATGTCCTGAATCCAAATATCACATTGATAAAAGCTTATTAGTTATAAACTTAAACATACACGACATGTACTAGTTGATTATCTGATTATAACGTACAATATGTGTCATTATGTTTTAAGCTCTAACCATAATAGTTATACGTGTATAGCGCTTCTGTGGTACAAAGGTCACCCCAGCACAAATGTGGCAGAAGTTGTCTGATTATTCACACAAGTGCGAGGCATCTGTAAGAAGAAAACAACAAACAATTAGAAGATAAACAGAAAATTCATTCATAAATTCATCATTATAATGCAGAACAGGACAACGTAGCAGAACTACTTATATCATTCAGTCGGAAAATAAAATCAATATAAAATGCCTCTCATGCATATCATTAGCTTGTTCAATGAATATTTATTATAAGTTTTAAAAGTGTTTGACTAGGAAAATCCCTTACTTTTCACCTCAATATATCAACTTGTACGGCACAACCACCTCCTATGACTGCTGGAACAATACTGAAAGACAGTGAGACTGTGAGTGTGGTAAGAAACACACTCTGTTGGAACCTGCTGTGACATGTACGTGTATGTTGAAAAGTAGAGCTAACAAACAGTTTTAACTGTGATATTCATTACAGCGACCTAGAATTAGTTGGAAATTGCTACTCTGGTCTCAGAAACATTTTGGTCGTCGACCAGTGTAATCAATGTTGTATTAACGGCATTTTTTCTTAAATTGAGCCATTGGGATGTTGTACAATACACTAAGAGAAAAGTAGGGACAATAGATAACATTTTCTTTCAGATAATATTGTTAATCAGAGTCCGTTTTCAATAATCCACAAATACGAGAACACAAGAGCGTTATAATCATTTGGCGATGAATACAATCCGACAACTTAAAATGGCTATCTGTTTATATGAGCATGCACATTGAGCTGTGAACAGATCCCAACTTGGGATTCCCATATTTGTCTGACATTGCCGTCTGTGTCTACGGCATGTCGTCAGAGTTCTTAAAGACCATGACTTGTGTCAAATTTATGTGTGAACTCTCGGTGCTGGGGGCATTGATGAATTTATCCTGTGGTCACTTCTTAATTTTACTGGCAAATTTGTTCTTGGTCTTCCCTTATCTGATTTGTATTTTGATAAATGTTATTTCGTCCGAAGAACTATTTGAATGACCCTTTTCAAAACTATAGAAAATACCAAAATGTTCAATGAGGGGTTGTTTGTATGTTATCAATGAATGTGGCCCAATTATTCCCGTTAAGGTTCTTGTTTGTTTAATACAAGTTCTTTGCATATCTCCTTTGAATATTTTTGATGGGTAGCATATGTTAAAATACCTTCTTAATAGCCAAACTGCTATATCCCCACCAAAATTTCCAATCGTCCACCATTTTCTGTTAAGCTGCTCATCAACCACCCAACAAACCGCCCACCGTTGGGAAATATCACCTTTGTTTGGAAAACCCTGATCTAAAGGAATATATTACATATGATTTTCAATAACTTTTGAAAATATCTAAGCATTTGAAAGGATTTAGTAATATAACTAACGTTCTCGTTATTAAGCTGGTGTTTTGGGACATAACTTAACAAACGTTCTTGCATAGAGTTATGAAGGAAGGTGTTTAGCTTAATATAAACACTTTAAAATAAAATAGCTTTGTATTATCGAACCAGGAGCCTTCTAAGTGGTTTTGTAGCAAAAGGGTTAATGCATGTAAAAAAGAAAATAGCAATACCTGTCACGTTTTCGGGTCCTTCCAGACAAGTATGATTTACGTGGCTCATAGTTATCTAAAATTCTGTTTGTTGAGGCCTTTAGGGAGAATTGTGGTTTAGTGTGTCCGTGGATTCCAAGATCACTAAAAATATAGCAACCTGTCTTCGTAAACATTCATATATCAATACTTCACAATAAACGGAATGGTACAGCTGATGTGGAGTGCTTTTGGTCTACTTACACTGAATTAATTGATTATTGTGATGCATGCGCCATTCTTCTAATTAATTAATCATTTAAATAAAGACAATATATATAAATACGTATGTCTATATGTATGTATTTATATATATGTATGTATATATATGTGTGTATATATATATATATATATATGAGACGTCCGTCTGGGAAGAGATATATTCGATATGTCTCATATGAAATAACAGCCAATTTTCCACGCAATACTTTTAGTTAGCACCCCGAACGCTTAATTAGGAATATAATCATTTATTTCCTAATGTTTGTTGAGTGAGTTGGAATTTGGCCGGAGTATCGCTAAAAAGCTTTCTCCGATATTGTATTTATTTATTTACTCTTGGTCCAACAGATTTGAAATTTCCCGGTATGAGGTTAGCCTTTCTTTGTTTATTTTTTTATATATGATATAAGGAACAATCAATATATGAATATTGATTGTTCCTTATATCTCATTCTGTTATTTTGCCCGAGAAAATATCTGTGTGTCATCAAACGTTGTACACAGATATTTTTTCAATTTCCAATTGAGTTCTAGCACGTGGCCTGAATTCCTTTTAGAGTTCATTGTCATGCGCATGTATTGTTTTTTTTTTTTGGCGGTAATTTACTTCCTCATTTTTGAATCAGTTTGAGCATTTCTTTAGAACTGCTGGACTGGCAACCTGACAGATACCTCAGGCACTGATGATGATTATCGCTAAATGCTGATGTTGATTAGACTATCAATATTAGTATTATTGGGGCAGCCACTGATGAATTATAGGAGCCCACTTGAATATATATCTATTGATGATATACAAGCTCCTACATAAATTGGTATAATTTCACCCAAATTGTAGGAATCCTATAATGAAACGAGACGTCCGTCTGGGAAGAGATATATTCGATATGTCTCATATGAAATAATACAGCCAATTTTCCACGCAATACTTTTAGTTAGCACCCCGAACGCTTAATTAGGAATATAATCATTTATTACCTAATGTTTGTTGAGTGAGTTGGAATTTGGCCGGAGTATCGCTAAAAAGCTTTCTCCGATATTGTATTTATATATATATATATATATATATATATATATATATATATATATATATATATATAAACGTTAGAATATGTGTAATAAGGCCAAGACAATGCAGGTATGGACATAGAAAAAAGAATGCAATAGTGAAAGATATTGATGTGAATTCGTCTTTCACCTTGAATTTATTTAAATGTCCTTAATTTTCGAGATAATATCTCTTCTTCGGAGGGAAGTAAAGGTCTCAAACCAGCGTCTTTAAATCTCTAATGAAGCCATTACACAATGCTTCAAGTGAACTATAACCTCCTCCTTATATATATATATATATATATATATATATATATATAATATATATATATATATATGAAAATGAGCGGAACAAGTAACCATCAAACAATCTTTTAAATAAATTAAAAAACGATTTAAATATTCACCTGTTCTATTGCCGTTACCCACGGTTTCACTAATCAAAAGATTGGAAATTCAGAGAATTTCCAATGGAAAGAATTAGATAGATATATATATGAATGTATGTGTATGTATGTATGTGTATATATGTATGTATGTATGTTCTTCTGGTTTTATAATTTCACAAAGTTTTACCAATAGAGAGAGAGTCGGTTTCTAACATAGACACAAGACTCTCTCATTGGAATTTACACATCAACTAGGTAGATATGTATGTATGCATGCATGTGTAGATATGGATGTTATTGTATGTGTGGGTGTGTATGTTTTGAGTTGTATGTGTGCATGTGTATATGCTTTGTATCTGTACATGTGTATATGCAGTTATTAGATGCAAAATTTTTAGAATGTTTTACATATTTTTACTGGTCCATTAATGGATTGTACTTGTAGTTTCCTAACTAGTTGTGTTCTTTCTGTTCCTGTGAAGCCTAGCTTCTCAAGATTTGTATTGAGGCAGTTACTAACATATCCCAGTGCCCCAATAATCACAGGCATAAATCTGAAGGTGTAATCAGGGTGGAGTATCTGCAGATTTCTCATCAGTTCTGCATAAATATTCTCATTTTCACTAATCTTTTATATTATATTGGCATCTGCTGGGCAGCTAATTTCCACTACTGTGCATGTTTTCTTCTCCCTGTCCCATTAGGGAAGCACCTGAAGCTTCCTGAAGATTTCATCTGAATGAAAGAGTACTAGTCCTGTAGAAGCTCCTTCTATAAAATAAAAAATATATATATATATACAGCACAGCTCTTTTTAATTATCTCGTTACAATTTCCCTCGCATTGTTTATAGTTTTATTGGGGTCTCGTCATGTTTTGAATCCAGATTTAACTGATTAGCATAATAAAGAATTACTTAACCTCAGTTAAACTTTGTTAACCTGACCACTCCTGTCTGATTCCAGGGATTGTTACTACTTTGTGGGTGTCTTTGGCTGATTTTGTGTGTGTGTCTCTCTCTGTGTACGTGGATGTGTTTATGTGTGAGTATATGTATTGTGAAGGCGCATGGCTTAGTGGTTAGAGCATTGGGCTTGCAATCGAAAGGTTGTGAGTTCAATTCTCAGACCAAGTGATGCGTTATTTCCTTGAGCAAGACACTTTATTTCACGTTGCTCCAGTTTACTCAGCTGTAGAAATGAGATGATAGGACTGGGGTCCCTATCATTAAATCACCCAAGACACCTCCAACGAGATATACCTTGGAGGAGGCCAGCTAAATCTGCATAGGTGTGAGCTGTCACACACACACACACACACATAGGTGTGAGCTGTCACATACACACACACACACATAGGTGGGAGCTGTCACACACACATATACACACACACATAGGTGTGAGCTGTCACACACACACGCACACATAGGTGTGAGCTGTCACACACATATACACACACACATAGGTGTGAGCTGTCACACACACACGCACACATAGGTGTGAGCTGTCACACACATATACACACACACATAGGTGTGAGCTGTCACACACACACACACACATATATTTACACAAGCTAAAATCTAACACTAATATAACACGAACAATAAAGCAATTAGAAAGATGTATGCTTTATTATTCGTGTTATATTAGTGTTAGATTTCAGCTTGTGTAAATATATAATACACACATGTATATATATATATATATATATATATATATGGGGTAGTTAACGATGTTGAATAGACTGTTTGGAGCAACAAGCGTCATCTATACGCATACACACATACACACACACACACACACACATATATATATATGTATTTATTATAACCCACATTATATATGTGTGTGTGTGTGTGTGTGTGTGTGTGTGTGTGTGTGTGTGTGTGTGTGTGTGTGTGTGTGTGTGTGTGTGTGTGTGTGTGTGTGTGTGTGTGTGTGTGTGTGTGTGTGTGTGTGTGTGTTCGATTATAGAAGGTTTGTGTGGAACTAAATATATTGTAATAGTTTAGTAAGTGAAAAACTGTAAAAAGAAAGAAAAAGGACTATTGGATGAAACAAATATAAAAAGCAGAACGAAGAGAAATGACAAAAGCTGATGTCGTTACCAAATGGCTTTGTTATGTAAGAACATCTTTCTTTGTTGCCTTCATTTGGTTGCTAACGGATTTCTGCTTCGTTTGCATGTCTTTATATAATATTGAATAGAAACTCTATGTCGTTAGAAACGTTCAGGCGATGTAGGTCAAGTTAAACGTTCGCTCATTGCGAAGTATATATATATATATATATATATGTGTGTGTATGTATATATAAGTGTATGTATATATGTGTGTATGTATATATATATATGTCTGTATGTATATATATATATGTGTGTGTATGTATATATCGCCTGTCTACTCTCGTTCGACAATAACACACACACACACTATGTATATATATATCTAATATATATTTGTGAAATGGGTGGTGGTTGAAATTCAGTTGTGCACGGTTAAATGGTAGTAGACGTGGTCGGACGGACATGAAAATTTACACACCTATGTAAAAAGTGCCAAATCTCTAACTTGAAATCTCTAACTTGAAAAATGTGGTCCCTGGGGCCCCAAAACGGTCTATTTACTATCGCGTTCGGTGAGTTATTTCCTCCTGTTCTAATACTTTTGTCTTATTTACAATTTCATACAAATAAAGCAGTAAATAAAGGATTATGAGTTCATGCAATTGACTTATGTTTCGTCACTATATATATATATATATATATATATATATATATAGTGACTTATGTTTCGTCACTATATATATATATATATATATATATAATATGAAAACGCTTTAATAAAAAAAATATCAACTGTAATGTATGTATGCATGTATTTATGTGTTTATATGAGCGGGGATATGCAAGTAAATCTTACTTTGTGGACAGCTGCCCCTTAGCATAATATTCATGCTAGAACAGCATATATTTGAAACTTTTCAGGGAGTTGAATTACTGATTTTGGATCGGCAGCTTTAGCTTTGAAAACATGAAATGTGCAGTGTAAACATTTTTTATTATTCCTCCGGGGATGAATCTTCTCTGCATTTTTCCATCTCTTTCTTTCTCTCTGGAAGAAATCAGCCGTAGTAAGACCTAAAAAAATGGTTAGATACACCATGACGCACTGTGCATCACGGTGGAGTTGAAAAGCAGACTCAGAACATGGCGTTGTGTGGGGGTGGCTCGCAGCCCAAAGTTCCAGGGGAAGAAGAAGAAGAAGAAGAAGAAGAAGAAGAAGAAGAAGAAGAAGGTGTGAGCTGGAGTCCTATCAAATATGTAGGTTGTGTCTTAAATTGAAGGTTTAGTAGAAACAATTCATGTATAGTTTTGTACTTTTCTTTTTGTCATTCATATATAAATAAATCTACTATATAAATTGGAAGTGGTCGGACGTTGTATATGTAGGTGTAGTCGGATAAACGTCGAAACGGCTGGGTGGAATGCAGCGAAAATTTTCACAGTTATGCAGAATGACCCGCTACAAGCTTCCATGGTTACGGAGAAAATCGATGAAACAGGAATTTCCCATTCAAATTGAACTGGGAGTAATCTGTGAACGCAGAAGTAAATATTTCGAGAAACGTTGCAACCGAACGAACACAGGAAGACGATATTTTGGTTCGTGAAGACGTTCCCTGGCAATGAACGGGGAAAAAGCGAGGATAATACGTCGTTATGTGGAGCGTGAAGAACAATTTCATGCAAAGACAAGACCAAGTTTATGGTATAAATGGAGTCGTTAGACTAATATTCTATTTAAAATAACAGAATGATTTCCAGCCCCAGAGTTTAAGAATGATGTAAATAAAATTGAAAACGAAAATGACAGAGGTTATTAAAATAGTAAAAGTAAATAGTGAAGATTTAGGCCAGTACATATGTATGCCCCGACGGACATACACATACATACGCACACACAAATACATACACCCCCCCCCCACACCCCCACACACACGAACGCACGCGCGTATGTATAAACCTTATGCATTTCTACAGTATTTTCACCAAACTTAAGACATAGGTTACTTATGTACTCCGGATGGTCATGGGCACTGTCATTATTCCAGATATTGGTTATAGGGCCCCCCGGCAGATAACCCCTTTAACCACTTTAACCACTTCCTTGGAGTCGACTGAAGCACTGCAGTGCAATGCAACAAAACGTCATAACTTCTGGAGTTCGCAACCGATTTTCACAAAACTTGACACATGGGCTACGTTTGTCCTACAGATGAATGTGAACTCTCAGAATTGGCAAATATTGGGTAGGGGACTCCTGGGGGCAGGAACACCCTTTTGGAAAAAGCCGATGATTTTGTAAAAGTATAGTTTTCGAAGCAGCACTGAAGTATTGACATAAATGGTATACACAACTGCTATTTAATATCCGAGCAACGCCGGGTACCTCTGCTAGTATATATATAAAACAAAGAATGTGTGGTAAGAAACCAGGTGGACCATAACGCACCAGAGTACTTGATACTTAGGGTAGTAGAGTGGGTAATAGGAAAAGAGCCAGGACCCCGACGGCTGAGCTCCAGCCGTTTCGACAGCTAGATCGACAGCTAGATCGGATCTAGCTATATAAACGGCCGAAGCTCAGCCGTCGGGGTCCTGAATTTTTTCCTATGTAAGGTTGAAACACCCACGTCCCGTAGGGCCTACATAGGGTCAACCGCCAATAGATTCAAGCAGCGTCTTTACATGCATACCCATTCTTTTCGTTACCCTCTAAGAAGGAATATGACGTCACTTTCAGCTTATATCTGGAGTCTAAAAGACAACCACACCCAATATAAGTTACACTAGGAGATCCTAGCTAGGGCTAGATCGTATAACGGAAATAAAAGACCATGTGACCTCTGCGCCGCTGAGGCCCTGGAAATACTCTACCTCACAGACCACATCTTAAACAAAAATCTGAGGCAATTTCGGCTTGTAAACATAAATTGCACAAAACTTTCCTGTATTACAGCCCCACATTATACCCTAACGGATAATACGATCTATACGCGGATATTTTACGTCTTGATGTGGTAGCTAAGTATATGTTATGTTTATACCATTACTTATTTGCATAGGTAAGTATATATTACCTGTATGTTTTGTGAAGGTACGTATACTTTCTCGTACGTATATTTGACTATATATGTTATGGCGTATATTTTTATATATTCTGGTACATATGCGTACTTCGTGTTTTGGTTGACGTACGTCTCCGAACATTTGTGTATTTACGTGTAGGTATGTGTGTGCGCTTGTTATATACGTATTTATTATTTATATACGTTTATTTAATTATTTGTATACACGCACAGACACACACACACATATTTATATGTGCGTGTATATGTATACCTATGGCGAGTGTTTTCGCATATGCTTGTGTATGTACCTATTCGGATGCGTGTATGTATTTATTTAATTTCAATTACCCCTGTATTTTATTTACTTTATTCTTAACTCTGAAGCGGAGAATCATTCGGTTTCCTAGTTAGAATTTTAGTCTACGTCTTCAGTTATACCATTTACGTGGTTTTGTCTTTGCGTGCAATTGTTCTCCACGCTCCACATATGACGTATTATCTTCGTTTTTTCCGTTCATTGCCAGAGAACGTCTCTATGAACCACCTAAGAGAACTTTAGTCTACGACTTCTTTTATACCCTAAACGTGGTTCTGTCTTTGCGTGTAATTGTTTTTCACCGCTCCAATTAATGACGTATTATATTCGTTTTTTCCCGTTCTTTGCCAGGGAACGTTTCCACGAACCAAAGTATCGTCTTCCTGTCTTCCTCCGGCTGCAACGTTTTTTAAATATCCACTTCTGCGTTTACAGATTGACTTTGTTAGTTTCAGAAGATCCCGTTAAGGGTGAAAGCAGCGATTCTTTGCTTAAACTTTAATCTGTTATTTAAATAAATATTTGCTCTACGGTTCTTATATATTTGATATATATTTATCCTTATCGAGCCCTCTTTAGATTTTAGTTTTCAAATTTATTATTATTACTATTTGGCTCCCTCGGGTGAGCACTCTATTGACTTATATTCATCATGCAGAAACAACATCTGAATATTTCTACAAAGAACATACCCGTACCAAGCAGGAAAACATACCTAAAACTCCTGATACAGAAAACAGACACGTTCATTAAAAGGTTGCGTTGGCGTGCCTTTTATTTCGATAATCCGCGAAAAGCAGACAACAAACAGGATAAATTTGGGTTTAAAACCTATAATAACCCTCCGTGTAACCCAGCATTGCTACCCTTCGAAAATGATGTCTTGGAACTCATACGAAGTATCAAATTTCGGAATAGGAGCAATTCCTTCCAGCAGGACCTGAAGAATAGAATTTGTTCTATTAAGGATTTTAATGCCGTGCACGTCCATTCCAACAAAACTGGCAATATATATATATATATAGTTCAAGAGTAATCGAGAGAAACACAGAGATGTAAAAACAGAGTCTTATTGGGTTCACGCTTGGGAAAGAAGATAAAGGAAAAGAAAACAGGAAATTAAAAAATGACTGAACGTATCGGACAGAAGTCCTTCTTCGGGAAAGAGCAAAGTCATGAGAGAGAGGGAGAAGGTTGGGAAAAGATTAAGGAGAATAATCCAACATATGCAGATGGAGGCTAAGGTAGACAGTCCAGGTGTACCATTGGTACTGTTACGTGTGGCAGAGCATGTACATTTCAAGGGTGTGCAATATTTCTCCTTTATAAGTGCGTGTATTTACGTGTGTATCTGTGATATATATATATATGTGTGTGTATGTGTGTGTGTGTGGTGTGTATGTATATATATATATATATATATATATATATACATATACACCACATCTGAGAGGGGAATATGTTGCATATCATAATTAACTGATCCTCCTGTATTTTTCTTTTACCCATGGCCAGGAACTTTATTGGCAACATGACCCTCCCAAAGTATAACAATATATATATATATATATATATATATATATATCAGTCACTGTATATTTTAGAAAATATCATATACTTTCACTACCTCTGACAGTTGGCAGGTGAACAAGAAGCTGTACTGATGAAGGCTGATTCCCAGAAACATTAGTGTCTGCAGTTCTGTTTACATGCCAACACAAGAACAAAAATGAGGGATTCATTCTACTGACATGGCGTTAAAAATGAGGCTTGTTTGCATAATTGCAAACGAATCGTAATTTATTATTAATATTCGAAAAACTCAGATTATATATATATATATGAGTGATGTGTGTGTGTGAAGCCATTTACAGTATGTTTATGTATAATTGTTTCTACTTTTGTATAATGAACATATATAAGTCCTCGTGATGTTTATTCACTCTTACTGACACAAGAATAAGCTATAGCTTATATACTTTTTGCTTATAAAGCATCTGTTCACAATGGGGATTTACATATAGTGTGAGCTTGACTGTCTGGGATTAATTATCAATAGCCCTAACATATTGTATGTATATATTTATTATACATAACTATATCGTATATACCTCCATATACACATCTATTATGAATCACGCTATGTATATATATATGTGTGTGTGTCAGTGTTCATGTGTCTGTGAGCGTATGTATATATATATGTATATATGTATGTATAAATATATATATATATGTGCATATACGTATATGTGTATATATATATATGTGTGTATGTGTGTGTGTGTGTGTGTGTGTGTGTGTGTCTGATGGTAGCTAAGATGCTTCCATAGGCGGTATGCGGGTTGAGCACTCTATGTTCTTACAGAGCAGCGTTTTATATTATATATATATATGTGTGTGTGTGTGTGTATGTATATATATATATATACATATATATATATATATATATATATATATGACGGAACACATTGATAATAAAATCTGTTCATATAATGAAATGTGTGACCAATTAATGATAATCAATACCAGCGCCATCTTTAGTCACACTCTTAAATCAATATTGTCTTTATGTCTTGTTTTCTTCATTTATTTATGTCTTCATTTGTATATATGTGTGCGTGCATATATATATATATATATATATATATATATATATATATGTGTGTGTAAGTATTTGTGTGCATATGTGCGCGCGTGTGTGTTGGTGCATACGTATATGTGTTTATGTATAATTGTATGTGTCAATTTATATATACTTATGTGTGTATATATGTATACATGTATGTATTATATATACATACATGATGGCTTTCAACTCGTAAGACGAGCTTAACCTTCACTGATTGGTTGGCTTATACTTAATTGTTCCAATGAACGAGATCGTCAGTGATTTTTGAAGCCGACCAGAGACTGACAGATTTTACAGCAAAGATTGTAAACTAAATCCGTGTTTTAGGTCTGACTTTTAAGCCTCTCAGGTGGAAACAAATGTTGTGAGTCGGGAGCAGCTCTTGCAGACTTTGCCACATAATCTATCGGTGGGTTGTCTATGTGGCTCCCGGTGTGGCTTTCGAGTCCTGTGTTTGGGAAACATATTTGGCTACCCCCATGGCAAACAAACTGAGAAACAACTGGGTCTACTTTCTCTCCCTTGCGGGCAACACTTTTGGTCTTTGCCCAGATTATTGATTTTATATAGAAGGTGCGACATCCTTCGTTTATTTGTTTCTTCCACTTGCTTCTGTCGTCAGCTTGAACTTCCCACTTGTGAAGGTCGAAATCGAATTGTGGCAGCGAGTCTTTCGCATAGTCTTTGAAACGCTTCTTAGGTTTTTGCTAAAGCCTTTTTCTTTCAGCCAGCTCTCCGTAAAGCATCTGCTTTGGGATACGACAAACGTCCAGCCGTATCCGATGTCCTTCCCAGCGAAGGTCATGCTTGTGCATATGAGCTTATTTGCTGAGTGTATCAGCTCGTGCCATAGTATCTAGTACATGTGAGATCCACTGATGTATCTGGAACGTGTGAGATCCAGTGAAGGCCTAAGATCGATCTTAGGCTGTTCAGATGGAAGCGATCCAGTAGGTGTTAATGTTTCTTGTAAATCACCCAGGTCTTGTAAGAGGAAAGAAGGCTTGTAAAAACACAGGTATTAAAAACATCTATATAATCTTTTTAAGGCTTTTCTGAGACCACACGCGATCTTGAAGTGTAGAAGAAGCGTCAGTGGCTTTTTTAAGTTGGAGAGATATGTTATCGTCGAGGGGGCAGTGGTGGTTTACGAGGTCTGAAAAGTGTTGTTTTAATCGAAGTGGTGATTTTGTCTATAGTTGTGTGAACGTGCTCGCCATCTTTTGTCCTCAGAGGTGTGATTCTTGCCGAACGAGGCCGAATAGCTTGTTTTATTAGGCTGTATAGCTCTTCGATATTTTTTCATCAACATTGGTCTTAATCTCGGTTGCAAGATTTGACCACCAGGTGTCCTGTATTTTCCGTAAAGTGTACTGTACATCAAATTTATCGTACTGCTTAAACTGTGTTTAGTTGTTTTCTCTGTACCTCAGATAGGTTTAGTATATTGTTCTTATTGCTTGGTCGTTTTTATCAAAAGATCTCGGGATTTGCAGGAAACTGTACCAACTACGTAACTTTGTGGCATTGTAGAGTTGTTCCAAGCCTGTCTTGCCATATGGCCTGTGTATCTGGGGGTGGGGGGGTTAAACAACATAATGAAATGTGGGAAGCTTGACTGTCATACGTGACCGAGCAAGAGACTTAATGACCAGACACATCTTCGATCCCACAAGGGCATGGTCTGTCCAACACTCTGCACCTCTGCACCATGCAAGGAACAGATATTACAAATATCTTGCATGTCATCCTTAAAGACAATCATGAGTTCCAGCGGGTGGCATTGCTTAGATCTTGGATACCTCCATGTTGTTACAGCCTTCTGTGCAGGAATTGAATGTCGGAAATAAACAGCTTAAATTCAGTAGACAGTCCGAGGAGGAGTATACCGTTGTCGTTTACATTAACTACACCAAATCGTCCAAGACAATTCCATGTCCACCAATCCTTGCCGGCTCTGGCATTGAAGTCACCAAGAAAGATAATCTTCTCCGAATTGGAGACAGATCGCTGTAAATTTAGATCTTCGTAAAACCGGTTCTTGTCATCCTCAGTACGCACACGTAGATATATGGGGCAGTCAGAAACTTTTACTCTTTTACTCTTTTACTTGTTCCAGCCATCCGATTGAGGCCATGCTGGGGCAGTCAAAAACTGTTGTCTGTTTATTTAAACAATTTTACCGTGAACAGTAACGACTAAAATTATAGGTTTGTTTTCTAATAAACTATATCATCACAAATTCTGCTAACGCATCTGCAATTTATTTAACTTTGTGTATTAGTAGTTAAGAATTCTTCTCTTTGTCATTGACTATGAAAGTAACACAAGTTTGGTACAACTGTAACTTATCTTAATAATGTTTCTATTAAATTCTTTATTATATCCATAGTCTATTAGAAATTGCTAATTTTGTTTAATATACTAAAAAAAAATGAATAATAATTTTGTAAAACTATAATTTTAACATCGTGTGACTTTGATGGGCGAAAATCACCATTGCTATATGTATCTATGTATGTATATACGTGTGTATGTATGTATGTATGTGTGTATGTATGTATGTATACATATATATATGTGTGTGTGCGTGTGTATGTATGTATGTATACATATATATATGTGTGTGTGCATATATATATATGCATATACACATACATATATATTTATAAACATATACATATAAATACAAATACACATGCACACACATTCGCATATTATACGTGTGTGTGTGTGTGTGTGTGTGTGTGTGTGTGTGTGTGTGTGTGTGTGTGTGTGTGTGTGTGTGTGTGTGTGTGTGTGTGTGTGTGTGTGTGTGTGTGTGTGTGTGTGTGTGTGTGTGTGTGTGTGTGTGTGTGTGTGTGTGTGTGTGTGTGTGTGTGTGTGTGTGTGTGTGTGTGTGTGTGTGTGTGTGTGTGTGTGTGTGTGTGTGTGTGTGTGTGTGTGTGTGTGTGTGTGTGTGTGTGTGTGTGTGTGTGTGTGTGTGTGTGTGTGTGTGTGTGTGTGTGTGTGTGTGTGTGTGTGTGTGTGTGTGTGTGTGTGTGTGTGTGTGTGTGTGTGTGTGTGTGTGTGTGTGTGTGTGTGTGTGTGTGTGTGTGTGTGTGTGTGTGTGTGTGTGTGTGTGTGTGTGTGTGTGTGTGTGTGTGTGTGTGTGTGTGTGTGTGTGTGTGTGTGTGTGTGTGTGTGTGTGTGTGTGTGTGTAAACAGAAATAACAACACAATCGTTACAGTATATGGAAGGAATATATTAGATATGAAATAGCAGGAAGAGTGTCTTAACGTTGCGTATGTGTGTATGTGTGAGTCACAGTATTAGCAAGTCAAATACTACACTATAACGCAGAGTTTTGTTGCTATGGTGACCTGGTCACTAGGGTAACCTGGTTATCATATATCACGTGAACAAACTAATTCTTAACAATAAAATCAATTTCTACACATCATTGATTATCTGTAATTGGGTGTATATATATATATATATACTATCAGTGATTGATGGTGGAGCCAGGGTGGAGGTGTAAAACATGGAGTTATAGTTATAGTTAAAATAGTTGTTGTTGTCGTTGTCGTTCTTGTTGTTTAGCCCTAGGGTGACATGGATTGATTAGACCCATAAACAAAGGTGTCCGAGATGTGTCCAGTTATTTTAGTGGCAATTGTCCAATGTGCTGTTTTGTTTACTAGAGATAATGTTTGATTTAATGGTGATTTGACTGCTATTTTTAATCACAGTAACATAGATAGCCAGAGTAAAATGTATTTCGATAATGGCGATTTTCCAATTTTGTCGCAAAAGCATACTGTGAAAATTCCAGTCTCCCAGCAACTTCATGGACTTTCTATCTTAGACTAACTGTTATATTAGCTCTCACTCCGGACGATAAGCTTTTGCATTCCAGAAACAGAAAATAACAACAAAATATCTGATACAAAGATGGTTAAAGAAAAAGAAGCTTAATTGTGATAATTCATGCAGATTCTGTAGAATTAACATCGAAGATATCACCCATCCCATAAACTGCTGTCAGAAAATGTTCTAACGATACTATCTTTCTATGAGGTATGATGTAGTGATCAGAACACTGTACACTCTAGTCGGTAGAGAGGACAAGCTCCAAGATAAAGAAGTTAAGGAATTAAGTAACCATATTCCACCATGATTAGAAAAAATGCTATTAGAATCTTCCTGTCAAATTCTTTGTATAATATATGATGAGACAGGAATCCGAGCAAAGGAAAGTATTCATGGCAGTAGAAAGTTGTAACCCAACAAGCAATAACATAATGTTGATGATAAATGATAAAGAAAACGTATA
>OZ024741.1:20149950-20159950 GCA_964016885.1 Eledone cirrhosa
AGTACATGCGTTATAGAATCTTGAGTTGATCAATTGCGTCGGTTGAAGCAACCAGAATTTTGGCTGCTTACTAAAACGTATAGACACAAAAAAAGATAACACACACACGCATACACACACACACACGGCAGCTTTGGGGCAAGCAGAATTTTGACTGCTTACTAAATCGTAGACACATAAAAAGATAACACACACACACTAGATAACACTACATGCGGCTTTGACCGGGAGGGTCATTTAGAGGGAATTGGCGGGGGGGGGGGGGTAAGGCTGCACTGCGCCCCACTTTCCGCCATGGCGATTGGACTGCATGCCCTGCTTTCCAGGTTACCCTTCGCCACTGATGTGTATGTGTCTGTGTCTGTGTGTATTTCTCTCATTATCTGGCTTTCTGTTTGAACACATGCGCACAGTTCAGCTTCCGTTACCATTTTAGGTGATGTTAGGTTTCATCTATTTAGATCATCGCCATCATCTACAACCAAGAAAAAAATGTTAATGAGTTGTTTTGAGAAAATTTTTTGAAAAATTTTAATTGATATTTTGATGAAACTTTTGATAAAAGTTTTTGGAGAATTCTAATGTTTTGGGGGGGGGGCGAGGGGGGGTATATTTAAAGCAATTTTTGAGAAAAAGATTTTAATTTTTGAGAAAAAGATTTTGATGAAAATTTTAAATAAATTTTTGATAAAATTTTCGGAAAATTTTGTGGAAAATGTTTGATAAACATTTTCACGAGATGCTTAATGAAATTTTTAAAATATGTTTACAAAATTTATCATAAATTTCTGATGAAAAATGTTTGATGAAATTTTTAATGAGATTCCTTAGGAAATCTTAGAAAATTTTTACGAAATTCTTGAAGAAATTTTAGGAAATTTTTTAATGATTTTTTTTTGTGTATGTGGGGCGGGCTAGTCTTGATGAAATATGGAACTTCATATATTGGTAATATTTTTTATGAATTTTTAGGAAAATCTTCGAGGAAATATTAAAGAAAATGTTTGAGAAAATTTTTATATTTTAGATGAAGTGTTTTGAAAACATTTTAACAAAATGTTTTAATGGAACTTAGATAAATTGGGGAAGAAATTTTTATTTTAGAAAAGTTTGACAAAACTTTTGAAGAAATTTTAGGGAAAATTAAGACAGAAGCCAGGTTGTTGTTGAAAAATGCGCGTGTCGGCAGTATGTGCAGTCCCTGTTGGGGAGGGGAGACTGTTTGTTGTGGTTCTCTCTGACTTACTCTCGGTTGTACAGACAACCACTCACCCTAGTTTTGCTGACAATACAAATGTAGTTCATGGAATTAAGAGTCATGTTGATTCTGTTAATTATACTCTCCTACAGCCAGATTTAGATGTGATATATCAATGGGCTGAACACATCAGGCAATTAATGCCGGAAAATGTTCAAGCCTTCCGATATAAACCCGCTAATACACACACACGACAAAAAAGATAATTTAAGCCAGGAGAGGTTACAATGTAAATAAATACACACGTGCAGACAGACAAACATTTTTACATACACTTATACATATAGACAAGTATATATATATATACACTCATACAGACAGAGGCAAGCATATATACCTAGAAACAAAACCACACATACATACATACATACACACATACACACTTACTTACATACATATATAATGGCGACCGTTGTGGTCAGTGTCCGATAATCGGACGTGTGTAATTACGGCTTACATGAAGGCAACATACCATATATTGGAAAAAGTTGAGCTACATTACGCGGTAAGATTACATACAATAATTCTACATAAGTGTTTGAACTGAAAGTGTGTTGTAAAACACCTATTTATATGAACGATACATACACTTATGATATATGAACAATACATACACTTTTAACATATAAATGCAACGTTGTTATATTACATTTCTAAAGAAATATACAAGTAACGTTTTCGATTCAGAAACAAAAACATAAGTGTTTGAACTGTGAATATGTTGTGAATAAGTTGTAGAACACCTATTTATATGAATGATACATAAACTTTAACATATAAATACAGCGTTGTTATATTATATTACATTCATAAAGAAATATACTAAGTAACGGTTCTTTTTGTTCTCGATTCAAACGATTCAAGAACAACGTTTAAAACACAGTTGTAGAATTAAAAACTAACTGAAAAGAAATATTACCCAAGCTGTGAATAACTTTAAATTTGATTCTGACAGAACTTTGTCGAAACTTTTAAAGAAGATCATCGACTATTTTGAAAAATAAATACGAAATATTAGTGAATAGACGAACTCATCATGGCAAAAAGTACAAGTCTCCTTCGACCAAATCGCAACTACAACCGTTGTATACAGTGGAGCTACGAGCTTAACAAAGAATTATATGAAGCATACAAACAATCTGAAACCCAAAAGTTCGGTTTTATGCAAAGGCTAAAAACTTTATGGAACTCCAAACACCCAGAATTAGACTTTTCTCCAAAGCATTTAAATGAACAGGCAAAACGCATCATTAGATGTAAATTGATACATCTAACGGAATTGAGTGATACTACAAGTACAGCCTTTGTAGACAACCACCCCACCTCCACTGACAGACAAAGAGAATGGCCAGCTAAATCTAACAGTGAACAGCTCACCAACAATTTTGCTGAAATCCATCCCACTTCCACTGAAGAACAGCGAGAATGGTTAGCTAACTCTAGTAGTAATTGTCACCACATCAACAACGAGGCTGAAATTCATAACTCTACTGAACAAACAGAACACCAAAAACTTGTGGACACCTTACAAGTGATATGGAACGATATGTTTCAAGAGATACACAGCCTTAATGTGAGTGACAGACCATACAACACCAGAATCAGTAAAGAACCCACTAAATTGGAATTGGAAGCGGTGAACGAAATAGCTGGCAATTATCTGAAGGCTATACGATCTAAAGGTGTAGAAACGACATTTGAAACGCTTAATATTTTGTTATATGTTTCAGCTGTCACATTGCTATCATATAACACACATCTAAAACCACGCAATCAAGATACAAACAGAAAGCCTGAATCAGCGTGGATGCGAAATTTAAAAAGCAAAATTTTGTCCCTGAGACGAAGTATCTCACACATCGCAGTCGTTATGAAATGCAACATAGAGAGCAACTTCACACGACACCAGGAAGACCTAAAAAAAGAGAGACGATTTGGAGATACAAAATTTAAAACTTTGAACTCCAAATTACACCAGTTGAAACAACAACTCACAGCTACAACAGAAAGACTAAAATATAAGTCAACAGCACATAAACGACAAGTGCTAAATAGATTGTTTGCCAGAGATCCTAAATCAGTTTATCGCAGCTTCGGTGGCAAAAGCTCAATCTCTGTAAATGACACCCCTTCAAAAGAACAGGTTGAGAGCTACTGGAGATCTGTATGGGAAACGGATGACGGATTCAACAGACAAACTAATTGGCTAAAAGAACTGGAACAGGACTACTGCCAACATGTCCAGACAAAACAATATGACATAGATGGGTCAATACTGGAAACAGCTCTACAGAAAATGTCGAATAGGAAATCACCAGGCCCAGACCTCATTACAGGATACTGGTTGAAGAATTTCACTTTCTATCGGCAACATCTCATACGGCTGTTTACAGAAACCATTAAAGGCACACATGAACTGCCCAGATGGTTATCAACTGCCACTACTCTCCTCATTCACCAAAATAGCCAAACCACCCTTGCTAAAAATTACCGCCCAATAGCCTGCCATAACATCATGTATAAATTATATACTGGGTGCCTTAACCTGTTCTTACAGGATCACTATGCTACCAACAACATCATAACATCTGAGCAAGCTGGTTGAAAGAGGGAGGTGTGGGGTTGCATAGATCACCTACTAACTAACAAAATGATTCAGGAAAAAACAACAAAGAATCGCAGAAACATGACTGTGGTGTAGCTGGACTATCAAAAAGCATTTGATAGTGTACCTCATGGGTGGATTATTAAGGCTTTACAGTTAGCCAAAGTCCCACAACCATTGGTAGCTGCTGTTGAACGCCTGACCAAGAACTGGTACACCAATTTGATCCTTAGAGGTGAGAAGGAGCAAGTTAAGACTGATAAGATACATTACCAGAAGGGCATCTTTCAGGGTGATAGCTTGTCAGTGCTACTCTTCGTTCTCTCACTGAATCCACTATCTTACCTACTCAGGAAACAAGGTGGACAAAGAAGTGGGTCCAGAAGTATCTCCCATCTTTTCTTTGTTGATGACCTGAAGTTGTATGGGCCAAATATCAATGACATCAAGAAACAATTGGACCGCATTACACAATTTTCAACCGACATCAAAATGAGATTTGGTGAGTCCAAGTGTGCATATTTGGCAGTAAAACGTGGAAGAGCTGTGCCCTCCTCTAAAAATCTAGTGATGAACGGCCTGACAATACAACTTCTACAGTCAGGTGACAACTACAGATATCTTGGACAGGATGAGAATGTCAGATATGATGGACCCATAAATAAGGAGAGAACCAGAACTGAATACCTCACAAGAGTAAAGAAAATATGGTCATCAGAACTGTCAGCGTACAACAAATACATTGCCCACAATACTTATGCTGTGCCAATTCTAACGCCAACATTTGACCTGCTGAACTGGTCATTGCAAGAACTAAGTGAGATGGATGTTAGAACTCGCAAACTTCTCAGTGTTACTGGGAACTTTAACATCAATGGTGATGTGGATAGGCTATACTTCTCACGCAAGGAAGGTGGCCGGGGTCTAAAATCAATATTAACAACATATGAGACCCGGATAGTAACACTGAAGCAACACCTTCAACAGAGGAAAAAGGTTAGAAACCATCTTGCCCAGGTCTATGAGCATGAAAAAAAAAATATCATTAGAATAGCGACTGATCTGGAGGAGAGATGTGGAATAAAGCCTGATATAAATCTCTCACCCAGAGAAATCGGAAGATCATATTCAATGTTCAAACAAGATAAAAAAATTGACCAATTTACAGAAAAAGTTGTGCATGGATACTTGAGACGTAAAACATAGACCATAGAGGGGATAAACCACTCAAAAAGGAGGACATCTACGGACCATTGATGAGGAGTTTACAAATCCAGTATCCAAGATACACCTTTAGCTTCATACCCATCATTATTGGAGCTACGGGTTATATACCAACCCGCTTGGACCAAAATATGACTGAACTTGGATCTGCGGACAAAAAGCGCAGCTCCCTAATTCATAGTCTACAAATGGCTGCGATAGCTGGCACCTTCAAAATTTGCAAACCATTCTTGCGATTCAAGGGATGACAATTTCTTTTCTTTTACCACCTTGCCACCAGGAAGGTGGCCGGTCAAAAAAAATATACTCGAAATTAAGAGAAAGAGATAACATACACACATACATACATACATATACTCATACATACATACATGATGGCTGCCCCCTCGTTATCGAGTATGACCATTGCACGAGGAGAAAAAAAAATATATTAATAAATAAATAAAAAGGAAAATAAAAATAAAAAAAAGAAATATATATATATACACACACACATATATATACATACACACATATACATTAATAACAATAATAATAATGATTTCATTTATTGGCCACAAGGGCCGACATATAGGGGACAACACAATAGACAGGGACAGTGGGGGTTTACATAGAGATCGAGTAAATATAAATAACAAAAAACAAAATAACAATAAAAATACAACAATGAAAGTTCCCCAATAAGAGGGATCACCACCCAGGGTTGACTCAAGCACCCCACCAGTCCTGAGCCACCCGACGCTCCTAGGGCACCCGGGAAGGGCACCCCTCTCCTTCTCGAATTCACCAGCCTACAGGCGCATGATCAGAGTAGGCCCACTCACGCGGGCCATTCTCGCCACATTCACCCACCTTTCAGTAAATGTACTGGGGGTCAGCACTTCTCTCTCCACCCTCACCTTCCTTTCCAAGTGAAACTTGAAGAAGTTGATGAGGGATTGGCCGAAGAGAAAAGTGTCTGTCTTCAGTCCTTTCAACCTGGTCCACCATGCAACCTCTTTCGCTACTGCCACCAGGCAGAGGAAAATTGCCTGCCCTTCCTGACCAAAAGAAGGCGGCGGGTCAATCTTCACTATGGACTCGGACGATAGCCGGATCCGTTCTACACGCGACAATAGCTGTTCGACATAACCCCACAAGTCAGCAATGCACGGACACTGGACGAGTGCGTGCAGAACGGTTTCGTCGCTCTGCGCGCATCTCGGGCAGGTTCGTCTGACAGCACTTCCGTGCCTGTAGAGTTTATCCCGAACCGGCAGCGCCCCCCGGTAGCACTGCCAAGCGAGGGATTTCTGGAAGTTATCCATCGTCCCCGGCTCGAAAGTCCTCCGGAACATACTGGTCAGTTCTACTTCGTTGACGCCCAGAGCCTCTCCTAGTACGTCATCGCACTTGCCCTCCACTAATCCTCTATAGAAATCTTGAGTGGAAGTTCCACTGACCGCATTGCCCACCTTGCAGAGTGCAGTGAGCGCCTGGCAACATTCCAGATGCCAGTCGCCCAGTCTCGGTCTCTTCTTGACCCAGGACTGCAGCTCAGTCAAAGAGATGAGCTGCGGAAAGGCCCGTCTAACAAACGGCGACCACACCTGTTCACCGTTTAGGCAAAATATCTGGAGATGTCGCAGCCTCAGCGCATGTCTGCGCATCATTAGCCACGGCATGCCCAGCCCTCCACGAAGAGGGTGCTGGCAGCAGATGGACCGCCTCACCAACGGGACCCGTCCCCTCCACAAAAATTTGAAAAGGAGCCGTTCCAAATTGGCGAGGCGTGGACGGGGGCAAGGCACGACGGTCAGGCGGTAGTAGATGACGGACGCGATGTACGCGTTCGCCACCTCCGCCCGCCCTTTCAGTGATAGCTTTCTCTCAGCCCATTTCTGGGTGAGGTTGGCTATCCTGCTCGTCACCTCGTCCCAATTCTTATCCACCTGGAGGTCTGGTCCGAACCAAACCCCGAGCAACTTTACCGGTCCGTCTGTCCAGCGCCCAACGACGCTGTTGGACGGCATGGACTTGCCTCTCCAGGTGCCGAGCTGCAAGCCCACCGACTTTTCCGGGTTAAGTTTTGCTCCCGTCAACCTTTCATATTCCTCCAAATGGGTGCGGATCACCTCGATTTCCGAGGTGTCCGACACCATCACGGTGATGTCGTCCGCATAAGCGGACGCAGCCTTTCTACGTCCCGGTTCGAGCGGGATGCCCTGCAACAACTCCAGCTTCCGCAGTAGAGGCTCAAGAGTCAATACGTACAGAAGTGAGGAGAGAGGGCACCCTTGACGGACCGATCGAGAGATCTGAAACGGTTCCGAGAGGTGGCCATTAACTTTGACCACCGAGCAGATGCCGCTGTACATTGCAGCGATCCAGCTTCTGAAGACGGGGCCGAAGCCAGCCGCCTCGAGGACAGCCTCCAAGTACCGATGGTCGACCCTATCGAATGCTTTCGATTGATCTAAATTGATCAGAGCCCCACCGAAGCCAGGTTTGCACCCAACCCTCTCTATGATGTATCGCATGAGGTGGAGGTTGTCGTGTATGGACCTGGTCGGGATTGCGCAAGTTTGCGCCTCCCCAACCAAATCTTTGACGACAAGCGCCAACCTTTTCGCTAACACCTTGGCCAAAATCTTAAACTCTGTGTTGAGCAGGGTTATGGGCCTGAAATTATCTAGTGTGTCCCTCTTGTTCTCGTCTTTCCTTATCAGCGTCACTACGCCACGGCTCACAGAACTGGGAATGCTCCCGTTCTGCTGCCAGTTGCAGTAGAGCGCTTCGAGGAGATCGGAGAACAAGTCTGGCATATTTACGTAAAGCTCGTAGGGCAGACCATCCAGACCGGGTGACTTGCGACTCGAGCAGCCGACAAGGGCGTCCTGAATTTCGACTGATGTTATCGGCTCTTCGCAGCGCTCAGCGTCGGCCGTCGAGAGGCGTGGCAAGCCGTCGAGGTAGGGACTGAAGTCCGCCGCCGTCTCCGACTCACCCATCCTCCCGAACAATCGAGCAAAGTGCTGGCGAAAGGCCTCACACATCTGCTTGGAATCGCTCAGTTCGTGTCCATCTCGATCCGTCAAAGACCGAATTGTGGTTTTATTTCCACGCTGCGTCTCTGCAAAGCGAGCCCATCGGGCAGCTTTGGTTCCCTCGTTCCTCAGAGCACGCGCCTTAGCTCTGACAATGCAACCTTCGTGTTTCGCATTGAAGAAATGGTCTAGTGCCATTCTCGCCGCTAGCACGTCTGTTGCAATGCCACTACAAATAGCCTCGTCTAACTTAGCTATCAGCCCCTCCTCCTTTCTATTTTTCTCTATTGCTACTTCTTTGCTAAATCCTATCGAGGTTGCTCTAATCTCTCTTTTGAGTGCCCCCCACCACCTGTTGTTGACAACCCCCCTGTCAACTTTTGCTTAACTAAGTTGTTGACCCGGTCCCTGTAAGCTTTACGTGCCGGAAACGACATGTTTAGCTTCCAGTAGCTAGGTCCTAACCTACGTGTCTTATCTAGGTCGACCATACAGATCACAAGCTTGTGATCTGAATAGGCAACCGTTTTAAAATGTGGACATCCTACACTATTTCTATCTCTTTTCCTAATGAAAATCCTATCTATGTACGATCTAGATGACCCTATGCGATTGGTCCAGGTCCATACTGGCGCATTAGGGAAATCTAGTCGGTACCTGTCAGACAGTTGAAACTGGCTGATCAGGTACTTGAGGCTTTTGCACCCCCCGCTCCTATCAGATACTCCCACACAATCCCAGCGTGCTTCTAAGATGCCATTCCAATCCCCTATTAACAGTAAAGGGCGAGACGTAAGCAGAAAGTTTTCCAGGCGCCTAAAGAAGTCCGGCCGACCGGCCCCAGTAGGGGCGTAGACGGCCACCAGTCTAAAGGCACCACCTTCGCTATTGCTCACGTCCAGGACCACCAACTTTCCGTCAGGATCCCGGAAGATTGACCTTACCTCGAGATCCAGACATTTCCTAAACAGCACAGCCACTCCACCTCCCATTCCCGGCCGACTAACAGATGCAAAGATCTGATAATCGTCGAAAATCGGCGCCAGTGCGCGTGTGTCGGAAATTCTGGTCTCGCTGATGGCAATTACATCCATTCCTAGTGACCTGAGGTCGTTGAGCAAGTGACCTTGCTTCCAGGGCGACCCCAGGCCACGAACATTTAAACTTCCTACTCTTATGGCCATGCTGGCAGGATGAATGGGAGAGGAAAGGTTTACTTACCTTCCGGGGTCTTGTGAAGGTCGGGTGGTTCGACCTCCATGGTTTGTGGGGTTTCTTTTGGGAACCCCTTTAATAGTCTTGACGTGGGTTTTACGTTCGGGGTTCCCACATCCCGAGGAAAGCTCTTTCGAATTTCTTTGTATGAAGCGAGCGACATTCGCATCAGAAGCAAATTATCTGGTACGCGAAATGTGCTCGCTTCAAATGTTTCCCCGTCTTTTTCGATGTTTGTGCTTCGTGCTACATGGGCCATCAATTCCTTGTTGGCCCTTCTGGCAAGCACGAAGTTTTTAATGTTTTGTTGCTCGGGTTTTATTTGTTCGTGTGATTGTGGTGGTGATAGCTTTGTTAGTGTTGTTTCTATTGTGTCTGCGTTTGTTGTGGGTGGGGTGTCTGTAGTTTCTGATGTTTGTGTGTCTATTTGTTCTTGTGTCTGTTTAGCTTGTTTGCGTTTGGGGGATTTTGGTGGTTGTGTTGGTGATGCTGTGGGGAAAATGTTTGTGTGGGTGGTGTGTGTATTTTTTTTTGTGGGGGTGTTTGTGCTTTGTGGATTTCTTTTTTTTTTGTGTTTTGTTTTTTGTATTTTGGGGGACTTTGGTTTTCCCTCATCTTCACTGCTGGAGGATGAGGGGTCTGTGGCTGTGAGCGTGTTTGTGTCTGAGTGAG
>OZ024741.1:20164950-20299950 GCA_964016885.1 Eledone cirrhosa
ACAAGTACATTAAAATTCGCACCCGTATTTGAGAATTTCTTTTGTAGCTTTTTAGAGAATTTTGTGCCAAACAAAAGATAATGGTCAAGAAAAACGGGATGGTAAGAATTGTGTCTGGTTCAGTGAATATGGCTGGTGCGCTGGGGTGTCAGAATTCAGACTTTCTATTGAAATAAAGAAAGTAGAGATATGTATGTTTATTTGTGTACTTGTGTGTGTGTGTGTGTGTGTGTGTGTGTGTGTGTGTGTGTGTGTATGTGTGTGTGTGTGTGTAGGAAGATGATTCTATTAGTAGAAATGGGGGAGGGAGGTGTATGTGTGTGTAGGAGTATGGTTAGCATGTTAAGATGGAGAGAATATATATATATATTGTGTGTGTGTGTGTGTGTGTGTGTAGGAAAATTATTCCGTTAGTAGAAATAGGGGAGGGAGTTATGTGTGAGTTTGGGTGGGGGTTAGCATGTTAAGGTGTTAGAGTATTAACATATGTTAAGGTTTATTTAGTTCTGATTTTTATTTTCGAAAATAGGTGTTATGTGTGTGTGTATGTGTGTGTGTATGTGTGTGTGTGTGTATGTGTGTGTATGTGTGTGTGTATGTGTGTGTGTATATTGTGTGTGTATGTGTTTATTTGGATGGTTAGCATGTTATGGTGTTAACATAATTGTTTCTACTTTTGGCACAAGGCCAGCAATTACCCAGTGCATTACTGGTACTTTATTTTATCGACGCCGTAAGGATGAAAGGCAAAGCTAACCTCGGCGGGTTTGAACTGAGATCATAAAGGGTCGTAATGCTTTACTGCAAAGCATGGCGTCCAACAAGAACAGTAGTAGTAGCAACAGGAGCACCACCGCCATTACTTCTAAAGTTGCTGTAAAACACTGGACTAAAGCCGCCAATTTGTCTGTTGGATTTTTCCTTTTACACTTTTATTAGTTTCAGTCCTTTGATTGCAGGCATGCTGGAGCACTACCTTGCTTTCATCACTAGTGTCATTTCTTTACATTTCTAGTTAGAAATTCCACTATGGGAGAGATTATATTTAAAGAACTTAGATAAATTATATTTATATTTATATGTTCTTAACTGCTGGTCAATCAATGATAAACGTTGATTGCCAGCTAAATTATTTATAGAAATATACTGAAGGGAAACCCAACCCAAATACTGAGTGTGTTTTCCTATTTTTTCGTAATTTTAAGACCATAACCAAATATGATATTTTTTTTTTTCTGTTTTGTTAATTTTTCAATCGATTAAAACATACTTTAGCTGTATTGCAGTAACATACACAAACACCCTATACAGCACATTACAGCTCATAATATCTGGGACAGTGTCGCAGTAACATATCTTAAATCCCTATTACATTACAGCTCATAATATCTGGGACAGTGTCGCAGTAACACACATATCTTAAATCCCTATTACAGTACAGCTCATATTATTTGGGACAGTGTCGCAGTAACACACATATCTTAAATCCCTATTACAGTACAGCTCATATTATCTGGGACAGTGTCGCAGTAACACATATCTTAAACCCCTATTACAGCACAGCTCATATTATCTGGGACAGTGTCGCAGCAACACATATCTTAAATCCCTATTACAGTACAGCTCATATTATCTGGGACAGTGTCGCAGCAACACATATCTTAACCCTTTAGCATTTACATTACTCTATATATACTATTATATTTTCGAGGTAAAGGCTTTACCTCACATAATTATCTCACATAATACTGAATCTATGAAATGTTTATGTTATTTATTTTGACAAAAATAACTTAACATCAGTATGAGAGGCCAGTTGCAGCCGGTTTGACGAGAAATGGGAGAGAGAATTCTGGCCCGATGCAGCCAGGTTAAATGATGCTAAAGGGTTAAACCCCTATTACAGTGCAACTCATATTATCTGGGACAGTGTCGCAGTAAAACACATATCTTAAACCCCTATTACAGTACAGCTCATATTATCTGGGACAGTGTCGCAGTAAAACACATATCTTAAACCCCTATTACAGTACAGCTCATATTATCTGGGACAGTGTCGCAGTAAAACACATATCTTAAACCCCTATTACAGTACAGCTCATATTATCTGGGACAGTGTCGCAATAACACATATCTTAAACCCCTATTACAGTACAGCTCATATTATCTGGGACAGTGTCGCAATAACACATATCTTAAACCCCTATTACAGTACAGCTCATCTTATCTGGGACAGTGTCGCAGTAACACATATCTTAAATCCCTATTACAGTACAGCTCATATTATCTGGGACAGTGTCGCAATGACACACATATCTTAAATCCCTATTACAGTACAGCTCATATTATCTGGGACAGTGTCGCAATAACACATATCTTAAATCCCTATTACAGTACAGCTCATATTATCTGGGACAGTGTCGCAGTAACACACATATCTTAAGCCCCTATTACAGTACAGTTCATATTATCTGAGACAGTGTCGCAGTAACACATATCTTAAATCCCTATTACAGTACAGCTCATATTATCTAGGACAGTGTCGCAGTAACACATATCTTAAATCCCTATTACAGTACAGCTCATATTATCTGGGACAGTGTCGCAGTAACACACATATCTTAAACCCCTATTACAGTACAGCTCATATTATCTGGGACAGTGTCGCAGTAACACATATCTTAAATCCCTATTACAGTACAGCTCATATTATCTGGGACAGTGTCGCAGTAACACATATCTTAAACCCCTATTACAGTCCAGCTCATATTATCTAGGACAGTGTCGCAGTAACACATATCTTAAACCCCTATTACAGTACAGCTCATATTATCTTGGACAGTGTCGCAGTAAAACATATCTTAAACCCCTATTACAGACGAGCTCATATTATCTGGGACAGTGTCGCAGTAACACACATATCTTAAATCCATATTACAGTACAGCTCATATTATCTGGGACAGTGTCGCAGTAACACATATCTTAAACCCCTATTACATTACAGCTCATATTATCTGGCACAGTGTCGCAGTAACACACATACCTTAAACCCCTATTACAGTCCAGCTCATATTATATGGGACAGTGTCGCAGTAACACATATCTTAAATCTCTATTACAGTACAGCTCATAATATCTGGGACAGTGTCGCAGTAACACACATATCTTAAATCCCTATTACAATACAGCTCATATTATCTGGGACAGTGTCGCAGTAACACATATCTTAAACCCCTATTACAGTACAGCTCATATTATCTGGGACAGTGTCGCAGTAACACACATATCTTAAACCCCTATTACAGTACAGCTCATATTATCTGGGACAGTGTCGCAGTAACACATATCTTAAAACCCTATTACAGTACAGCTCATATTATCTGGCACAGTGTCGCAGTAACACATATGTTAAATGCCTATTACAGTACAGCTCATATTATCTGGGACAGTGTCGCAGTAACACATATCTTAAATCCCTATTACAGTACAGCTCATATTATCTGGGACAGTGTCGCAGTAACACATATCTTAAATCCCTATTACAGTACAGCTCATATTATCTGGGACAGTGTCGCAGTAACACATATCTTAAATCCCTATTACAGTACAGCTCATATTATCTGGCACAGTGTCGCAGTAACACATATCTTAAATCCCTATTACAGTACAGCTCATAATATCTGGGACAGTGTCGCAGTAACACATATCTTAAACCACTATTACAGTACAGTTCATATTATCTGAGACAGTGTCGCAGTAACACATATCTTAAATCCCTATTACAGTACAGCTCATATTATCTAGGACAGTGTCGCAGTAACACATATCTTAAATCCCTATTACAGTACAGCTCATATTATCTGGGACAGTGTCGCAGTAACACATATCTTAAACCACTATTACAGTACAGCTCATATTATCTGGCACAGTGTCGCAGTAACACATATCTTAAATCCCTATTACAGTACAGATCATATTATCTGGGACAGTGTCGCAGTAACACATATCTTAAATCCCTATTACAGTACAGCTCATATTATCTGGGACAGTGTCACAGTAACACATATCTTAATCCACTATTACAGTACAGTTCATATTATCTGAGACAGTGTCGCAGTAACACATATCTTAAATCCCTATTACAGTACAGCTCATATTATCTAGGACAGTGTCGCAGTAACACATATCTTAAATCCCTATTACAGTACAGCTCATATTATCTGGGACAGTGTCGCAGTAACACATATCTTAAACCACCATTACAGTACAGCTCATATTATCTGGCACAGTGTCGCAGTAACACATATCTTAAACCCCTATTACAGTCCAGCTCATAGTGTCTGGGACAGTGTCGCAATAACACATATCTTAAATCCCTATTACGGTACAGCTCATATTATCCGGGACAGTGTCGCAGTAACACATATCTTGAACCCCTATTACAGTCCAGCTCATATTATCTGGGACAGTGTCGCAGTAACACATATCTTAAACCCCTGTTACAGTACAGCTCACATTATCTGGGACAGTGTCGCAGTAACACATATCTTAAACCCCTATTACATCCAGATCATATTATCTGGGACAGTATCGCAGTAACACACATATCTTAACTCCATATTACAGTACAGCTCATATTATCTGGGACAGTGTCGCAGTAACACATATCTTAAACCCCTATTACAGTACAGCTCATATTATCTGGCACAGTGTCGCAGTAACACACATACCTTAAACCCCTATTACAGTCCAGCTCATATTATATGGGACAGTGTCGCAGTAGCACATATGTTAAACCCCTATTACAGTACAGCTCATAATATCTGGAACAGTGTCACAGTAACACATATCTTAAACCCTATTACAGTACAGCTCATATTATCTGGGACAGTGTCGCAGTAACACATATCTTAAATCCCTATTACAGTACAGCTCATATTATCTGGGACAGTGTCGCAGTAACACATATCTTAAATCCCTATTACAGTACAGCTCATATTATCTGGGACAGTGTCGCAGTAACACATATCTTAAATCCCTATTACAGCACAGCTCATATTATCTGGGACAGTGTCGCAGTAACACATATCTTAAACCCCTATTACAGTACAGCTCATATTATCTGGGACAGTGTCGCAGTAACACATATCTTAAATCCCTATTACAGTACAGCTCATATTATCTGGGACAGTGTCGCAGTAACACATATCTTAAATCCCTATTAGAGCACAGCTCATATTATCTGGGACAGTGTCGCAGTAACACATATCTTAAATCCCTATTACAGTACAGCTCATATTATCTGCGACAGTGTCGCAGTAACACATATCTTAAATCCCTATTACAGCACAGCTCATATTATCTGGGACAGTGTCGCAGTAACACATATGTTAAATCCCTATTACAGCACAGCTCATATTATCTGGGACAGTGTCGCGGTAACACATATCTTAAATCCCTATTACAGTACAGCTCGTATTATCTGGGACATTGTCGCAGTAACACATATCTTAAATCCCTATTACAGTACAGCTCATATTATCTGGGACAGTGTCGCAGTAACACATATCTTAAATCCCTATTACAGTACAGCTCATATTATCTGGGACAGTGTCGCAGTAACACATATCTTAAATCCCTATTACAGTACAGCTCATATTATCTGGGACAGTGTCGCAGTAACACATATCTTAAACCCCTATTACAGTACAACTCATATTATCTGGCACAGTGTCGCAGTAACACACATATCTTAAATCTCTATTACAGTACAGCTCATAATATCTGGGACAGTGTCGCAGTAACACACTTATCTTAAATCCCTATTACAATACAGCTCATATTATCTGGGACAGTGTCGCAGTAACACATATCTTAAAGCCCTATTACAGTACAGCTCATATTATCTGGGACAGTGTCGCAGTAACACACATATCTTAAACCCCTATTACAGTACAGCTCATATTATCTGGGACAGTGTCGCAGTAACACATATCTTAAAACCCTATTACAGTACAGCTCATATTATCTGGCACAGTGTCGCAGTAACACATATCTTAAACCATTATTACATTACAGCTCATATTATCTGGGACAGTGTCGCAGTAACACATATCTTAAATCCCTATTACAGTACAGCTCATATTATCTGGGACAGTGTCGCAGTAACACATATCTTAAATCCCTATTACAGTACAGCTCATATTATCTGGGACAGTGTCGCAGTAACACATATCTTAAATCCCTATTACATTACAGCTCATATTATCTGGGACAGTGTCGCAGTAACACATATCTTAAATCCCTATTACAGTACAGCTCATATTATCTGGGACAGTGTCGCAGTAACACATATCTTAAACCACTATTACAGTACAGCTCATATTATCTGGCACAGTGCCGCAGTAACACATATCTTAAATCCCTATTACAGTACAGCTCATATTATCTGGGACAGTGTCGCAGTAGCACATATCTTAAACCTCTATTACAGTACAGTTCATATTATCTGAGACAGTGTCGCAGTAACACATATCTTAAATCCCTATTACAGTACAGCTCATATTATCTAGGACAGTGTCGCAGTAACACATATCTTAAATCCCTATTACAGTACAGCTCATATTATCTGGGACAGTGTCGCAGTAACACATATCTTAAACCACTATTACAGTACAGCTCATATTATCTGGCACAGTGTCTCAGTAACACATATCTTAAACCCCTATTACAGTCCAGCTCATAGTATCTGGGACAGTGTCGCAGTAACACATATCTTAAACCCCTATTACAGTCCAGCTCATAGTGTCTGGGACAGTGTCGCAATAACACATATCTTAAATCCCTATTACAGTACAGCTCATATTATCTGGGACAGTGTCGCAGTAACACATATCTTAAATCCCTATTACAGTACAGCTCATATTATCTGGGACAGTGTCGCAGTAACACATATCTTAAATCCCTATTACAGTACAGCTCATATTATCTGGCACAGTGTCGCAGTAACACATATCTTAAATCCCTATTACAGTACAGCTCATAATATCTGGGACAGTGTCGCAGTAACACATATCTTAAACCACTATTACAGTACAGTTCATATTATCTGAGACAGTGTCGCAGTAACACATATCTTAAATCCCTATTACAGTACAGCTCATATTATCTAGGACAGTGTCGCAGTAACACATATCTTAAATCCCTATTACAGTACAGCTCATATTATCTGGGACAGTGTCGCAGTAACACATATCTTAAACCACTATTACAGTACAGCTCATATTATCTGGCACAGTGTCGCAGTAACACATATCTTAAATCCCTATTACAGTACAGATCATATTATCTGGGACAGTGTCGCAGTAACACATATCTTAAATCCCTATTACAGTACAGCTCATATTATCTGGGACAGTGTCACAGTAACACATATCTTAATCCACTATTACAGTACAGTTCATATTATCTGAGACAGTGTCGCAGTAACACATATCTTAAATCCCTATTACAGTACAGCTCATATTATCTAGGACAGTGTCGCAGTAACACATATCTTAAATCCCTATTACAGTACAGCTCATATTATCTGGGACAGTGTCGCAGTAACACATATCTTAAACCACCATTACAGTACAGCTCATATTATCTGGCACAGTGTCGCAGTAACACATATCTTAAACCCCTATTACAGTCCAGCTCATAGTGTCTGGGACAGTGTCGCAATAACACATATCTTAAATCCCTATTACGGTACAGCTCATATTATCCGGGACAGTGTCGCAGTAACACATATCTTGAACCCCTATTACAGTCCAGCTCATATTATCTGGGACAGTGTCGCAGTAACACATATCTTAAACCCCTGTTACAGTACAGCTCACATTATCTGGGACAGTGTCGCAGTAACACATATCTTAAACCCCTATTACATCCAGATCATATTATCTGGGACAGTATCGCAGTAACACACATATCTTAACTCCATATTACAGTACAGCTCATATTATCTGGGACAGTGTCGCAGTAACACATATCTTAAACCCCTATTACAGTACAGCTCATATTATCTGGCACAGTGTCGCAGTAACACACATACCTTAAACCCCTATTACAGTCCAGCTCATATTATATGGGACAGTGTCGCAGTAGCACATATGTTAAACCCCTATTACAGTACAGCTCATAATATCTGGAACAGTGTCACAGTAACACATATCTTAAACCCTATTACAGTACAGCTCATATTATCTGGGACAGTGTCGCAGTAACACATATCTTAAATCCCTATTACAGTACAGCTCATATTATCTGGGACAGTGTCGCAGTAACACATATCTTAAATCCCTATTACAGTACAGCTCATATTATCTGGGACAGTGTCGCAGTAACACATATCTTAAATCCCTATTACAGCACAGCTCATATTATCTGGGACAGTGTCGCAGTAACACATATCTTAAACCCCTATTACAGTACAGCTCATATTATCTGGGACAGTGTCGCAGTAACACATATCTTAAATCCCTATTACAGTACAGCTCATATTATCTGGGACAGTGTCGCAGTAACACATATCTTAAATCCCTATTAGAGCACAGCTCATATTATCTGGGACAGTGTCGCAGTAACACATATCTTAAATCCCTATTACAGTACAGCTCATATTATCTGCGACAGTGTCGCAGTAACACATATCTTAAATCCCTATTACAGCACAGCTCATATTATCTGGGACAGTGTCGCAGTAACACATATGTTAAATCCCTATTACAGCACAGCTCATATTATCTGGGACAGTGTCGCGGTAACACATATCTTAAATCCCTATTACAGTACAGCTCGTATTATCTGGGACATTGTCGCAGTAACACATATCTTAAATCCCTATTACAGTACAGCTCATATTATCTGGGACAGTGTCGCAGTAACACATATCTTAAATCCCTATTACAGTACAGCTCATATTATCTGGGACAGTGTCGCAGTAACACATATCTTAAATCCCTATTACAGTACAGCTCATATTATCTGGGACAGTGTCGCAGTAACACATATCTTAAACCCCTATTACAGTACAACTCATATTATCTGGCACAGTGTCGCAGTAACACACATATCTTAAATCTCTATTACAGTACAGCTCATAATATCTGGGACAGTGTCGCAGTAACACACTTATCTTAAATCCCTATTACAATACAGCTCATATTATCTGGGACAGTGTCGCAGTAACACATATCTTAAAGCCCTATTACAGTACAGCTCATATTATCTGGGACAGTGTCGCAGTAACACACATATCTTAAACCCCTATTACAGTACAGCTCATATTATCTGGGACAGTGTCGCAGTAACACATATCTTAAAACCCTATTACAGTACAGCTCATATTATCTGGCACAGTGTCGCAGTAACACATATCTTAAACCATTATTACATTACAGCTCATATTATCTGGGACAGTGTCGCAGTAACACATATCTTAAATCCCTATTACAGTACAGCTCATATTATCTGGGACAGTGTCGCAGTAACACATATCTTAAATCCCTATTACAGTACAGCTCATATTATCTGGGACAGTGTCGCAGTAACACATATCTTAAATCCCTATTACATTACAGCTCATATTATCTGGGACAGTGTCGCAGTAACACATATCTTAAATCCCTATTACAGTACAGCTCATATTATCTGGGACAGTGTCGCAGTAACACATATCTTAAACCACTATTACAGTACAGCTCATATTATCTGGCACAGTGCCGCAGTAACACATATCTTAAATCCCTATTACAGTACAGCTCATATTATCTGGGACAGTGTCGCAGTAGCACATATCTTAAACCTCTATTACAGTACAGTTCATATTATCTGAGACAGTGTCGCAGTAACACATATCTTAAATCCCTATTACAGTACAGCTCATATTATCTAGGACAGTGTCGCAGTAACACATATCTTAAATCCCTATTACAGTACAGCTCATATTATCTGGGACAGTGTCGCAGTAACACATATCTTAAACCACTATTACAGTACAGCTCATATTATCTGGCACAGTGTCTCAGTAACACATATCTTAAACCCCTATTACAGTCCAGCTCATAGTATCTGGGACAGTGTCGCAGTAACACATATCTTAAACCCCTATTACAGTCCAGCTCATAGTGTCTGGGACAGTGTCGCAATAACACATATCTTAAATCCCTATTACGGTACAGCTCATATTATCCGGGACAGTGTCGCAGTAACACATATCTTGAACCCCTATTACAGTCCAGCTCATATTATCTGGGACAGTGTCGCAGTAACACATATCTTAAACCCCTGTTACAGTACAGCTCACATTATCTGGGACAGTGTCGCAGTAACACATATCTTAAACCCCTATTACATCCAGATCATATTATCTGGGACAGTATCGCAGTAACACACATATCTTAACTCCATATTACAGTACAGCTCATATTATCTGGGACAGTGTCGCAGTAACACATATCTTAAACCCCTATTACAGTACAGCTCATATTATCTGGCACAGTGTCGCAGTAACACACATACCTTAAACCCCTATTACAGTCCAGCTCATATTATATGGGACAGTGTCGCAGTAGCACATATGTTAAACCCCTATTACAGTACAGCTCATAATATCTGGAACAGTGTCACAGTAACACATATCTTAAACCCTATTACAGTACAGCTCATATTATCTGGGACAGTGTCGCAGTAACACATATCTTAAATCCCTATTACAGTACAGCTCATATTATCTGGGACAGTGTCGCAGTAACACATATCTTAAATCCCTATTACAGTACAGCTCATATTATCTGGGACAGTGTCGCAGTAACACATATCTTAAATCCCTATTACAGCACAGCTCATATTATCTGGGACAGTGTCGCAGTAACACATATCTTAAACCCCTATTACAGTACAGCTCATATTATCTGGGACAGTGTCGCAGTAACACATATCTTAAATCCCTATTACAGTACAGCTCATATTATCTGGGACAGTGTCGCAGTAACACATATCTTAAATCCCTATTAGAGCACAGCTCATATTATCTGGGACAGTGTCGCAGTAACACATATCTTAAATCCCTATTACAGTACAGCTCATATTATCTGCGACAGTGTCGCAGTAACACATATCTTAAATCCCTATTACAGCACAGCTCATATTATCTGGGACAGTGTCGCAGTAACACATATGTTAAATCCCTATTACAGCACAGCTCATATTATCTGGGACAGTGTCGCGGTAACACATATCTTAAATCCCTATTACAGTACAGCTCGTATTATCTGGGACATTGTCGCAGTAACACATATCTTAAATCCCTATTACAGTACAGCTCATATTATCTGGGACAGTGTCGCAGTAACACATATCTTAAATCCCTATTACAGTACAGCTCATATTATCTGGGACAGTGTCGCAGTAACACATATCTTAAATCCCTATTACAGTACAGCTCATATTATCTGGGACAGTGTCGCAGTAACACATATCTTAAACCCCTATTACAGTACAACTCATATTATCTGGCACAGTGTCGCAGTAACACACATATCTTAAATCTCTATTACAGTACAGCTCATAATATCTGGGACAGTGTCGCAGTAACACACTTATCTTAAATCCCTATTACAATACAGCTCATATTATCTGGGACAGTGTCGCAGTAACACATATCTTAAAGCCCTATTACAGTACAGCTCATATTATCTGGGACAGTGTCGCAGTAACACACATATCTTAAACCCCTATTACAGTACAGCTCATATTATCTGGGACAGTGTCGCAGTAACACATATCTTAAAACCCTATTACAGTACAGCTCATATTATCTGGCACAGTGTCGCAGTAACACATATCTTAAACCATTATTACATTACAGCTCATATTATCTGGGACAGTGTCGCAGTAACACATATCTTAAATCCCTATTACAGTACAGCTCATATTATCTGGGACAGTGTCGCAGTAACACATATCTTAAATCCCTATTACAGTACAGCTCATATTATCTGGGACAGTGTCGCAGTAACACATATCTTAAATCCCTATTACATTACAGCTCATATTATCTGGGACAGTGTCGCAGTAACACATATCTTAAATCCCTATTACAGTACAGCTCATATTATCTGGGACAGTGTCGCAGTAACACATATCTTAAACCACTATTACAGTACAGCTCATATTATCTGGCACAGTGCCGCAGTAACACATATCTTAAATCCCTATTACAGTACAGCTCATATTATCTGGGACAGTGTCGCAGTAGCACATATCTTAAACCTCTATTACAGTACAGTTCATATTATCTGAGACAGTGTCGCAGTAACACATATCTTAAATCCCTATTACAGTACAGCTCATATTATCTAGGACAGTGTCGCAGTAACACATATCTTAAATCCCTATTACAGTACAGCTCATATTATCTGGGACAGTGTCGCAGTAACACATATCTTAAACCACTATTACAGTACAGCTCATATTATCTGGCACAGTGTCTCAGTAACACATATCTTAAACCCCTATTACAGTCCAGCTCATAGTATCTGGGACAGTGTCGCAGTAACACATATCTTAAACCCCTATTACAGTCCAGCTCATATTATCCGGGACAGTGTCGCAGTAACACATATCTTAAACCCTTATTACAGTACAGCTCATATTATCTGGGACAGTGTCGCAGTAACACATATCTTAAACCCCTATTACAGTCCAGCTCATATTATCTGGGACAGTGTCGCAGTAACACATATCTTAAACCCCTGTTACAGTACAGCTCATATTATCTGGGACAGTGTCGCAGTAACACATATCTTAAACCCCTATTACAGTCCAGCTCATATTATCTGGGACAGTATCGCAGTAACACACATATCTTAACTCCATATTACAGTACAGCTCATATTATCTGGGACAGTGTCGCAGTAACACATATCTTAAACCCCTATTACAGTACAGCTCATATTATCTGGCACAGTGTCGCAGTAACACACATACCTTAAACCCCTATTACAGTCCAGCTCATATTATATGGGACAGTGTCGCAGTAACACACATATCTTAAGCCCCTATTACAGTACAGTTCATATTATCTGAGACAGTGTCGCAGTAACACATATCTTAAATCCCTATTACAGTACAGCTCATATTATCTAGGACAGTGTCGCAGTAACACATATCTTAAATCCCTATTACAGTACAGCTCATATTATCTGGGACAGTGTCGCAGTAACACATATCTTAAACCACTATTACAGTACAGCTCATATTATCTGGGACTGTGTCGCAGTAAAACATATCTTAAACCACTATTACAGTACAGCTCATATTATCTGGCACAGTGCCGCAGTAACACATATCTTAAATCCCTATTACAGTACAGCTCATATTATCTGGGACAGTGTCGCAGTAACACATATCTTAAACCTCTATTACAGTACAGTTCATATTATCTGAGACAGTGTCGCAGTAACACATACCTTAAATCCCTATTACAGTACAGCTCATATTATCTAGGACAGTGTCGCAGTAACACATATCTTAAATCCCTATTACAGTACAGCTCATATTATCTGGGACAGTGTCGCAGTAACACATATCTTAAACCACTATTACAGTACAGCTCATATTATCTGGCACAGTGTCGCAGTAACACATATCTTAAATCCCTATTACAGTACAGCTCATATTATCTGGGACAGTGTCGCAGTAACACATATCTTAAATCCCTATTACAGTACAGTTCATATTATCTGGGACAGTGTCGCAGTAACACATATCTTAATCCCCTATTACAGTACAGTTCATATTATCTGAGACAGTGTCGCAGTAACACATATCTTAAATCCCTATTACAGTACAGCTCATATTATCTAGGACAGTGTCGCAGTAACACATATCTTAAATGCCTATTACAGTACAGCTCATATTATCTGGGACAGTGTCGCAGTAACACATATCTTAAACCACTATTACAGTACAGCTCATATTATCTGGCAGAGTGTCTCAGTAACACATATCTTAAACCCCTATTACAGTCCAGCTCATAGTATCTGGGACAGTGTCGCAGTAACACATATCTTAAACCCCTATTACAGTCCAGCTCATATTATCCGGGACAGTGTCGCAGTAACACATATCTTAAACCCTTATTACAGTACAGCTCATATTATCTGGGACAGTGTCGCAGTAACACATATCTTAAACCCTTATTACAGTCCAGCTCATATTATCTGGGACAGTATCGCAGTAACACACATATCTTAACTCCATATTACAGTACAGCTCATATTATCTGGGACAGTGTCGCAGTAACACATATCTTAAACCCCTATTACAGTACAGCTCATATTATCTGGCACAGTGTCGCAGTAACACACATACCTTAAACCCCTATTACAGTCCAGCTCATATTATATGGGACAGTGTCGCAGTAGCACATATGTTAAACCCCTATTACAGTACAGCTCATAATATCTGGAACAGTGTCACAGTAACACATATCTTAAACCCTATTACAGTACAGCTCATATTATCTGGGACAGTGTCGCAGTAACACATATCTTAAATCCCTATTACAGTACAGCTCATATTATCTGGGACAGTGTCGCAGTAACACATATCTTAAATCCCTATTACAGTACAGCTCATATTATCTGGGACAGTGTCGCAGTAACACATATCTTAAATCCCTATTACAGCACAGCTCATATTATCTGGGACAGTGTCGCAGTAACACATATCTTAAACCCCTATTACAGTACAGCTCATATTATCTGGGACAGTGTCGCAGTAACACATATCTTAAATCCCTATTACAGTACAGCTCATATTATCTGGGACAGTGTCGCAGTAACACATATCTTAAATCCCTATTAGAGCACAGCTCATATTATCTGGGACAGTGTCGCAGTAACACATATCTTAAATCCCTATTACAGTACAGCTCATATTATCTGCGACAGTGTCGCAGTAACACATATCTTAAATCCCTATTACAGCACAGCTCATATTATCTGGGACAGTGTCGCAGTAACACATATGTTAAATCCCTATTACAGCACAGCTCATATTATCTGGGACAGTGTCGCGGTAACACATATCTTAAATCCCTATTACAGTACAGCTCGTATTATCTGGGACATTGTCGCAGTAACACATATCTTAAATCCCTATTACAGTACAGCTCATATTATCTGGGACGGTGTCGCAGTAACACATATCTTAAACCACTATTACAGTACAGCTCATATTATCTGGCACAGTGTCGCAGTAACACATATCTTAAATCCCTATTACAGTACAGCTCATATTATCTAGGACAGTGTCGCAGTAACACATATCTTAAATCCCTATTACTGTACAGCTCATATTATCTGGGACAGTGTCGCAGTAACACATATCTTAAACCCCTATTACAGTACAGCTCATATTATCTGGCACAGTGTCGCAGTAACACATATCTTAAATCCCTATTACAGTAGCTCATATTATCTGGGACAGTGTCGCAGTAACACATATCTTAAACCCCTATTACAGTCCAGCTCATATTATCTGGGACAGTGTCGCAGTAACACATATCTTAAACCCCTATTACAGTACAGTTCATATTATCAGGGACAGTGTCGCAGTAACACATATCTTAAATCCCTATTACAGTACAGCTCATATTATCTGGGACGGTGTCGCAGTAACACATATCTTAAACCACTATTACAGTACAGCTCATATTATCTGGCACAGTGTCGCAGTAACACATATCTTAAATCCCTATTACAGTACAGCTCATATTATCTGGGACAGTGTCGCAGTAACACATATCTTAAACCCCTATTACAGTACAGCTCATATTATCTGGCACAGTGTCGCAGTAACACATATCTTAAATCCCTATTACAGTAGCTCATATTATCTGGGACAGTGTCGCAGTAACACATATCTTAAACCCCTATTACAGTCCAGCTCATATTATCTGGGACAGTGTCGCAGTAACACATATCTTAAACCCCTATTACAGTACAGCTCATATTATCAGGGACAGTGTCGCAGTAACACATATCTTAAACCCCTATTACAGTCCAGCTCATATTATCTGGGACAGTATCGCAGTAACACACATATCTTAAATCCATATTACAGTACAGCTCATATTATCTGGGACAGTGTCGCAGTAACACATATCTTAAACCCCTATTACAGTACAACTCATATTATCTGGGACAGTGTCGCAGTAAAACATATCTTAAACCACTATTACAGTACAGCTCATATTATCTGGCACAGTGCCGCAGTAACACATATCTTAAATCCCTATTACAGTACAGCTCATATTATCTGGGACAGTGTCGCAGTAACACATATCTTAAACCTCTATTACAGTACAGTTCATATTATCTGAGACAGTGTCGCAGTAACACATACCTTAAATCCCTATTACAGTACAGCTCATATTATCTAGGACAGTGTCGCAGTAACACATATCTTAAATCCCTATTACAGTACAGCTCATATTATCTGGGACAGTGTCGCAGTAACACATATCTTAAACCACTATTACAGTACAGCTCATATTATCTGGCACAGTGTCGCAGTAACACATATCTTAAATCCCTATTACAGTACAGCTCATATTATCTGGGACAGTGTCGCAGTAACACATATCTTAAATCCCTATTACAGTACAGTTCATATTATCTGGGACAGTGTCGCAGTAACACATATCTTAATCCCCTATTACAGTACAGTTCATATTATCTGAGACAGTGTCGCAGTAACACATATCTTAAATCCCTATTACAGTACAGCTCATATTATCTAGGACAGTGTCGCAGTAACACATATCTTAAATGCCTATTACAGTACAGCTCATATTATCTGGGACAGTGTCGCAGTAACACATATCTTAAACCACTATTACAGTACAGCTCATATTATCTGGCAGAGTGTCTCAGTAACACATATCTTAAACCCCTATTACAGTCCAGCTCATAGTATCTGGGACAGTGTCGCAGTAACACATATCTTAAACCCCTATTACAGTCCAGCTCATATTATCCGGGACAGTGTCGCAGTAACACATATCTTAAACCCTTATTACAGTACAGCTCATATTATCTGGGACAGTGTCGCAGTAACACATATCTTAAACCCTTATTACAGTCCAGCTCATATTATCTGGGACAGTATCGCAGTAACACACATATCTTAACTCCATATTACAGTACAGCTCATATTATCTGGGACAGTGTCGCAGTAACACATATCTTAAACCCCTATTACAGTACAGCTCATATTATCTGGCACAGTGTCGCAGTAACACACATACCTTAAACCCCTATTACAGTCCAGCTCATATTATATGGGACAGTGTCGCAGTAGCACATATGTTAAACCCCTATTACAGTACAGCTCATAATATCTGGAACAGTGTCACAGTAACACATATCTTAAACCCTATTACAGTACAGCTCATATTATCTGGGACAGTGTCGCAGTAACACATATCTTAAATCCCTATTACAGTACAGCTCATATTATCTGGGACAGTGTCGCAGTAACACATATCTTAAATCCCTATTACAGTACAGCTCATATTATCTGGGACAGTGTCGCAGTAACACATATCTTAAATCCCTATTACAGCACAGCTCATATTATCTGGGACAGTGTCGCAGTAACACATATCTTAAACCCCTATTACAGTACAGCTCATATTATCTGGGACAGTGTCGCAGTAACACATATCTTAAATCCCTATTACAGTACAGCTCATATTATCTGGGACAGTGTCGCAGTAACACATATCTTAAATCCCTATTAGAGCACAGCTCATATTATCTGGGACAGTGTCGCAGTAACACATATCTTAAATCCCTATTACAGTACAGCTCATATTATCTGCGACAGTGTCGCAGTAACACATATCTTAAATCCCTATTACAGCACAGCTCATATTATCTGGGACAGTGTCGCAGTAACACATATGTTAAATCCCTATTACAGCACAGCTCATATTATCTGGGACAGTGTCGCGGTAACACATATCTTAAATCCCTATTACAGTACAGCTCGTATTATCTGGGACATTGTCGCAGTAACACATATCTTAAATCCCTATTACAGTACAGCTCATATTATCTGGGACGGTGTCGCAGTAACACATATCTTAAACCACTATTACAGTACAGCTCATATTATCTGGCACAGTGTCGCAGTAACACATATCTTAAATCCCTATTACAGTACAGCTCATATTATCTAGGACAGTGTCGCAGTAACACATATCTTAAATCCCTATTACTGTACAGCTCATATTATCTGGGACAGTGTCGCAGTAACACATATCTTAAACCCCTATTACAGTACAGCTCATATTATCTGGCACAGTGTCGCAGTAACACATATCTTAAATCCCTATTACAGTAGCTCATATTATCTGGGACAGTGTCGCATTAACACATATCTTAAACCCCTATTACAGTCCAGCTCATATTATCTGGGACAGTGTCGCAGTAACACATATCTTAAACCCCTATTACAGTACAGCTCATATTATCAGGGACAGTGTCGCAGTAACACATATCTTAAATCCCTATTACAGTACAGCTCATATTATCTGGGACGGTGTCGCAGTAACACATATCTTAAACCACTATTACAGTACAGCTCATATTATCTGGCACAGTGTCGCAGTAACACATATCTTAAATCCCTATTACAGTACAGCTCATATTATCTGGGACAGTGTCGCAGTAACACATATCTTAAACCCCTATTACAGTACAGCTCATATTATCTGGCACAGTGTCGCAGTAACACATATCTTAAATCCCTATTACAGTAGCTCATATTATCTGGGACAGTGTCGCAGTAACACATATCTTAAACCCCTATTACAGTCCAGCTCATATTATCTGGGACAGTGTCGCAGTAACACATATCTTAAACCCCTATTACAGTACAGCTCATATTATCAGGGACAGTGTCGCAGTAACACATATCTTAAACCCCTATTACAGTCCAGCTCATATTATCTGGGACAGTATCGCAGTAACACACATATCTTAAATCCATATTACAGTACAGCTCATATTATCTGGGACAGTGTCGCAGTAACACATATCTTAAACCCCTATTACAGTACAACTCATATTATCTGGGACAGTGTCGCAGTAACACACATATCTTAAATCCCTATTACATTACAGCTCATATTATCTGGGACAGTGTCGCAGTAACTCATATCTTAAACCGCTATTACAGTACAGCTCATATTATCTGGGACAGTGTCGCAGTAACACACATATCTGAATCCCCTATTACAGTACAGCTCATATTATCTGGGACAGTGTCGCAGTAACACATATCTTAAACCCCTATTACAGTACAGCTCATATTATCTGGCACAGTGTCGCAGTAACACATATCTTAAACGCCTATTACAGTACAGCTCATATTATCTGGGACAGTGTCGCAGTAACACATATCTTAAATCCCTATTACAGTACAGCTCATATTATCTGGGACAGTGTCGCAGTAACACATATCTTAAATCCCTATTACAGTACAGCTCATATTATCTGGGACGGTGTCGCAGTAACACATATCTTAAACCACTATTACAGTACAGCTCATATTATCTGGCACAGTGTCGCAGTAACACATATCTTAAATCCCTATTACAGTAGCTCATATTATCTGGGACAGTGTCGCAGTAACACATATCTTAAACCCCTATTACAGTCCAGCTCATATTATCTGGCACAGTGTCGCAGTAACACATATCTTAAATCCCTATTACAGTACAGCTCATATTATCTGGGACAGTGTCGCAGTAACACATATCTTAAACCCCTATTACAGTCCAGCTCATATTATCTGGGACAGTGTCGCAGTAACACATATCTTAAATCCCTATTACAGTACAGCTCATATTATCTGGGACAGTGTCGCAGTAACACATATCTTAAATCCCTATTACAGTACAGCTCATATTATATGGGACGGTGACGCAGTAACACATATCTTAAACCACTATTACAGTACAGCTCATATTATCTGGCACAGTGTCGCAGTAACACATATCTTAAATCCCTATTACAGTACAGCTCATATTATCTAGGACAGTGTCGCAGTAACACATATCTTAAATCCCTATTACTGTACAGCTCATATTATCTGGGACAGTGTCGCAGTAACACATATCTTAAACCCCTATTACAGTACAGCTCATATTATCTGGCACAGTGTCGCAGTAACACATATCTTAAATCCCTATTACAGTAGCTCATATTATCTGGGACAGTGTCGCAGTAACACATATCTTAAACCCCTATTACAGTCCAGCTCATATTATCTGGGACAGTGTCGCAGTAACACATATCTTAAACCCCTATTACAGTACAGCTCATATTATCAGGGACAGTGTCGCAGTAACACATATCTTAAACCCCTATGACAGTCCAGCTCATATTATCTGGGACAGTATCGCAGTAACACACATATCTTAAATCCATATTACAGTACAGCTCATATTATCTGGGACAGTGTCGCAGTAACACATATCTTAAACCCCTATTACAGTACAGCTCATATTATCTGGCACAGTGTCGCAGTAACACACATGTCTTAACTCCCTATTACAGTACAGCTCATATTATCTGGGACAGTCTCGCAGTAACACACATATCTTAAACCCCTATTACAGCACAGCTCATATTATCTGGCACAGTGTCGCAGTAACACACATATCTTAAACCCCTATTACAGTCCAGCTCATATTATCTGGGACAGCGTCGCAGTAACACACATATCTTAAACCCCTATTACAGGCCATCTCATATTATCTGGGAGGGTGTCGCAGTAACACACATATCTTAAATCCCTATTACTGTACAGCTCATATTATCTGGGACAGTGTCGCAGTAACACATATCTTAAACCCCTATTACAGTACAACTCATATTATCTGGGACAGTGTCGCAGTAACACACATATCTTAAATCCCTATTACATTACAGCTCATATTATCTGGCACAGTGTCGCAGTAACACACATATCTTAAATCTCTGTTACAGTACAGCTCATAATATCTGGGACAGTGTCGCAGTAACACACATATCTTAAATCCCTATTACAATACAGCTCATATTATCTGGGACAGTGTCGCAGTAACTCATATCTTAAACCCCTATTACAGTACAGCTCATATTATCTGGGACAGTGTCGCAGTAACACACATATCTTAAACCCCTATTACAGTACAGCTCATATTATCTGGGACAGTGTCGCAGTAACACATATCTTAAACCCCTATTACAGTACAGCTCATATTATCTGGCACAGTGTCGCAGTAACACATATCTTAAACGCCTATTACAGTACAGCTCATATTATCTGGGACAGTGTCGCAGTAACACATATCTTAAATCCCTATTACAGTACAGCTCATATTATCTGGGACAGTGTCGCAGTAACACATATCTTAAATCCCTATTACAGTACAGCTCATATTATCTGGGACGGTGTCGCAGTAACACATATCTTAAACCACTATTACAGTACAGCTCATATTATCTGGCACAGTGTCGCAGTAACACATATCTTAAATCCCTATTACAGTACAGCTCATATTATCTGGGACAGTGTCGCAGTAACACATATCTTAAACCCCTATTACAGTACAGTTCATATTCTCTGAGACAGTGTCGCAGTAACACATATCTTAAATCCCTATTACAGTACAGCTCATATTATCTAGGACAGTGTCGCAGTAACACATATCTTAAATCCCTATTACAGTACAGCTCATATTATCTGGGACAGTGTCGCAGTAACACATATCTTAAACCACTAATACAGTACAGCTCATATTATCTGGCACAGTGTCGCAGTAACACATATCTTAAATCCCTATTACAGTACAGCTCATATTATCTGGGACAGTGTCGCAGTAACACATATCTTAAACCCCTATTACAGTCCAGCTCATATTATCTGGGACAGTGTCGCAGTAACACATATCTTAAACCCCTATTACAGTACAGCTCATATTATCAGGGACAGTGTCGCAGTAACACATATCTTAAACCCCTATTACAGTCCAGCTCATATTATCTGGGACAGTATCGCAGTAACACACATATCTTAAATCCATATTACAGTACAGCTCATATTATCTGGGACAGTGTCGCAGTAACACATATCTTAAACCCCTATTACAGTACAGCTCATATTATCTGGCACAGTGTCGCAGTAACACACATATCTTAAATCCCTATTACAGTCCAGCTCATATTATCTGGCACAGTGTCCCAGTAACACACATATCTTAAACACCTATTACAGTCCAGCTCATATTATCTGCGACAGTGTCGCAGTAACACATATCTTAAACCCCTATTACAGTCCAGCTCATATTATCTGGCACAGTGTCGCAATAACACACATATCTTAAATCACTATTACAGTACAGCTCATATTATCTGGCACAGTGTCGCAGTAACATGCATACCTTACTCCCCTATTAGAGTCCAGCTCATATTATATGGGACAGTGTCGCAGTAACACATATCTTAAACCCCTATTACAGTACAGCTCATAATATCTGGAACAGTGTCACTGTAACACATATCTTAAACCCTATTACAGTACAGCTCATATTATCTGGGACAGTGTCGCAGTAACACACATATCTTAAACCCCTATTACAGTCCAGCTCATATTATCTGGGACAGTGTCGCAGTAACACATATCTTAAACCCCTATTACAGTCCAGCTCATATTATCTGGCACAGTGTCGCAATAACACACATATCTTAAATCCCTATTACAGTACAGCTCATATTATCTGGCACAGTGTCGCAGTAACATGCATACCTTAAACCCCTATTACAGTCCAGCTCATATTATATGGGACAGTGTCGCAGTAACACATATCTTAAACCCCTATTACAGTCCAGCTCATATTATCTGGCATAGTGTCGCAATAACACACATATCTTAAATCCCTATTACAGTACAGCTCATATTATCTGGGACAGTGTCGCAGTAACACACATATCTTAAATCCCTATTACAGCACAGCTCATATTATCTGGGACATTGTCGCAGTAACACATATCTTAAAGCCCTATTACAGTCCAGCTCATATTATCTGGCACAGTGTCGCAATAACACACATATCTTAAATCCCTATTACAGTACAGCTCATATTATCTGGGACAGTGTCGCAGTAACACACATATCTTAAATCCCTATTACAGCACAGCTCATATTATCTGGGACAGTGTAGCAGTAACACATATCTTAAACCCCTATTACAGTACAGCTCATTATCTGGGACAGTGTCGCTGTAAAACACATATCTTAAATCCCTATTACAGCACAGCTTATATTATCTGGGACAGTGTCGCAGTAACACATATCTTAAACCCCTATTAGAGTACAGCTCATATTATCTGGGACAGTGTCGCAGTAACACATATCTTAAATCCCTATTACATTACAGCTCATATTATCTGGCACAGTGTCGCAGTAACACACATGTCTTAACTCCCTATTACAGTACAGCTCATATTATCTGGAACAGTCTCGCAGTAACACACATATCTTAAACCCCTATTACAGCACAGCTCATATTATCTGGCACAGTGTCGCAGTAACACACATATCTTAAACCCCTATTACAGTCCAGCTCATATTATCTGGGACAGCGTCGCAGTAACACACATATCTTAAACCCCTATTACAGGCCAGCTCATATTATCTGGGACAGTGTCGCAGTAACACACATATCTTAAATCCCTATTACTGTACAGCTCATATTATCTGGGACAGTGTCGCAGTAACACATATCTTAAACCCCTATTACAGTACAACTCATATTATCTGGGACAGTGTCGCAGTAACACACATATCTTAAATCTCTGTTACAGTACAGCTCATAATATCTGGGACAGTGTCGCAGTAACACACATATCTTAAATCCCTATTACAATACAGCTCATATTATCTGGGACAGTGTCGCAGTAACACATATCTTAAACCCCTATTACAGTACAGCTCATATTATCTGGGACAGTGTCGCAGTAACACACATATCTTAAACCCCTATTACAGTACAGCTCATATTATCTGGGACAGTGTCGCAGTAACACATATCTTAAACCCCTATTACAGTACAGCTCATATTATCTGGCACAGTGTCGCAGTAACACATATCTTAAACGCCTATTACAGTACAGCTCATATTATCTGGCACAGTGTCGCAGTAACACATATCTTAAATCCCTATTACAGTACAGCTCATATTATCTGGGACAGTGTCGCAGTAACACATATCTTAAACCCCTATTAAAGTCCAGCTCATATTATCTGGGACAGTGTCGCAGTAACACATATCTTAAACCCCTATTACAGTACAGCTCATATTATCAGGGACAGTGTCGCAGTAACACATATCTTAAACCCCTATTACAGTCCAGCTCATATTATCTGGGACAGTATCGCAGTAACACACATATCTTAAATCCATATTACAGTACAGCTCATATTATCTGGGACAGTGTCGCAGTAACACATATCTTAAACCCCTATTACAGTACAGCTCATATTATCTGGCACAGTGTCGCAGTAACACACATATCTTAAATCCCTATTACAGTCCAGCTCATATTATCTGGCACAGTGTCCCAGTAACACACATATCTTAAACACCTATTACAGTCCAGCTCATATTATCTGCGACAGTGTCGCAGTAACACATATCTTAAACCCCTATTACAGTCCAGCTCATATTATCTGGCACAGTGTCGCAATAACACACATATCTTAAATCCCTATTACAGTACAGCTCATATTATCTGGCACAGTGTCGCAGTAACATGCATACCTTACTCCCCTATTACAGTGCAGCTCATATTATATGGGACAGTGTCGCAGTAACACATATCTTAAACCCCTATTACAGTACAGCTCATAATATCTGGAACAGTGTCACAGTAACACATATCTTAAACCCTATTACAGTACAGCTCATATTATCTGGGACAGTGTCGCAGTAACACACATATCTTAAACCCCTATTACAGTCCAGCTCATATTATCTGGGACAGTGTCGCAGTAACACATATCTTAAACCCCTATTACAGTCCAGCTCATATTATCTGGCACAATGTCGCAATAACACACATATCTTAAATCCCTATTACAGTACAGCTCATATTATCTGGCACAGTGTCGCAGTAACATGCATACCTTAAACCCCTATTACAGTCCAGCTCATATTATATGGGACAGTGTCGCAGTAACACATATCTTAAACCCCTATTACAGTCCAGCTCATATTATCTGGCATAGTGTCGCAATAACACACATATCTTAAATCCCTATTACAGTACAGCTCATATTATCTGGGACAGTGTCGCAGTAACACACATATCTTAAATCCCTATTACAGCACAGCTCATATTATCTGGGACATTGTCGCAGTAACACATATCTTAAACCCCTATTACAGTCCAGCTCATATTATCTGGCACAGTGTCGCAATAACACACATATCTTAAATCCCTATTACAGTACAGCTCATATTATCTGGGACAGTGTCGCAGTAACACACATATCTTAAATCCCTATTACAGCACAGCTCATATTATCTGGGACAGTGTAGCAGTAACACATATCTTAAACCCCTATTACAGTACAGCTCATTATCTGGGACAGTGTCGCTGTAAAACACATATCTTAAATCCCTATTACAGCACAGCTTATATTATCTGGGACAGTGTGGCAGTAACACATATCTTAAACCCCTATTAGAGTACAGCTCATATTATCTGGGACAGTGTCGCAGTAACACATATCTTAAATCCCTATTACATTACAGCTCATATTATCTGGCACAGTGTCGCAGTAACACACATGTCTTAACTCCCTATTACAGGACAGCTCATATTATCTGGAACAGTCTCGCAGTAACACACATATCTTAAACCCCTATTACAGCACAGCTCATATTATCTGGCACAGTGTCGCAGTAACACACATATCTTAAACCCCTATTACAGTCCAGCTCATATTATCTGGGACAGCGTCGCAGTAACACACATATCTTAAACCCCTATTACAGGCCAGCTCATATTATCTGGGACAGTGGCGCAGTAACACACATATCTTAAATCCCTATTACTGTACAGCTCATATTATCTGGGACAGTGTCGCAGTAACACATATCTTAAACCCCTATTACAGTACAACTCATATTATCTGGGACAGTGTCGCAGTAATACACATATCTTAAATCTCTGTTACAGTACAGCTCATAATATCTGGGACAGTGTCGCAGTAACACACATATCTTAAATCCCTATTACAATACAGCTCATATTATCTGGGACAGTGTCGCAGTAACACATATCTTAAACCCCTATTACAGTACAGCTCATATTATCTGGGACAGTGTCGCAGTAACACACATATCTTAAACCCCTATTACAGTACAGCTCATATTATCTGGGACAGTGTCGCAGTAACACATATCTTAAACCCCTATTACAGTACAGCTCATATTATCTGGCACAGTGTCGCAGTAACACATATCTTAAACGCCTATTACAGTACAGCTCATATTATCTGGGACAGTGTCGCAGTAACACATATCTTAAATCCCTATTACAGTACAGCTCATATTATCTGGGACAGTGTCGCAGTAACACATATCTTAAACCACTATTACAGTACAGCTCATATTATCAGGCACAGTGTCGCAGTACCACATATCTTAAATCCCTATTACAGTACAGCTCATATTATCTGGGACTGTGTCGCAGTAACACATATCTTAAACCACTATTACAGTACAGCTCATATTATCTGGCACAGTGTCGCAGTAACACATATCTTAAATACCTATTACAGTACAGCTCATATTATCTGGGACAGTGTCGCAATAACACATATCTTAAACCCCTATTACATTACAGCTCATATTATCTGGGACAGTGTCGCAGTAACACACATATCTTAAACCCCTATTACAGTACAGCTCATATTATCTGGGACAGTGTCACAGTAACACACATATCTTAAACACCTATTACAGCACAGCTCATATTATCTGGAACAGTGTCGCAATAACACATATCTTAAATCCCTACTACAGTACAGCTCATATTATCTGGGACAGTGTCGCAGTAACACACATATCTTAAATCCCAGTTACAGCACAGCTCATATTATGTGGCACAGTTTCGCAGTAACACACATATCTTAAACACATATTACAGTACAGCTCATATTATCTGGGAGAGTGTCGCAGTAACACATATCTTAAATCCCTATTACAGTACAGCTCATATTATCTGGGACAGTGTCGCAGTAACACACATATCTTAAATCCCTATTACAGCACAGTTCATATTATCTGGGACAGTGTCGCAGTAACACACATATCTTAAACCCCTATTACAGTACAGCTCATATTATCTGGGACAGTGTCGCAGTAACACATATCTTAAACCCCTATTACAGTACAGCTCATATTATCTGGGACAGTGTCGCAGTAACACACATATCTTAAACCCTTATTAGAGCACAGCTCATATTATCTGGGACAGTGTCGCAGTAACACATATCTTAAACCCCTATTACAGTCCAGCTCATATTATCTGGGACAGTGTCGCAGTAACACATATCTTAAATCCCTATTACAGTACAGCTCATATTATCTGGGACAGTGTCGCAGTAACACACATATCTTAAACCCTTATTAGAGCACAGCTCATATTATCTGGGACAGTGTCGCAGTAACACATATCTTAAATCCCTATTACAGTACAGCTCATATTATCTGGGTCAGTGTCGCAGTGACACATATCTTAAATCCCTATTACAGTACAGCTCATATTATCTGGGACAGTGTTTCAGTAACACACATATCTTAAATCCCTATTACAGAACAGTTCATATTATCTGGGACAGTGTCGCAGTAACACACATATCTTAAACCCCTATTACAGTACAGCTCATATTATCTGGGACAGTGTCGCAGTAACACACATATCTTAAATCCCTATTACAATACAGCTCATATTATCTGGGACAGTGTCGCAGTAACACATATCTTAAACCCCTATTACAATCCAGCTCATATTATCTGGGACAGTGTCGCAATAACACATATCTTAAACCCCTATTACAATCCAGCTCATATTATCTGGCACAGTGTCGCAGTAACACATATCTCAAATCCCTATTACAGTACAGTTCATATTATCTGGGACATTGTCGCAGTAACACACATATCTTAAATCCCTATTACAGTACAGCTCATATTATCTGGGACAGTGTCGCAATAACACACATATCTTAAATCCCTATTACAGTCCAGCTCATATTATCTGGGACAGAGTCGCAATAATACACATATCTTAAACCCCTATTACAGTCCAGCTCATAATATCTGGGACATTGTCGCAGTAACACACATATCTTAAATCCCTATTACAGTACAGTTCATATTATCTGGAACATTGTCGCAGTAACACACATATCTTAAATCCCTATTACAGTAGAGCTCATATTATCTGGGACAGTGTCGCAATAACACACATATCTTAAATCCCTATTACAGTACAGCTCATATTATCTGGGACAGAGTCGCAATAACACACATATCTTAAACCCCTATTACAGTCCAGCTCATAATATCTGGGACATTGTCGCAGTAACACACATATCTTAAACCCCTATTACAGTACAGCTCATATTATCTGGCACAGTGTCGCAGTAACACATATCTTAAATCCCTATTACAGTACAGCTCATATTATCTGGGACAGTGTCGCAGTAACACACATATCTTAAATCCTAAATTAGAGCACAGCTCATATTATCTGGGCCAGTGTCGCAGTAACACATATCTTAAACCCCTATTACAGTCCAGCTCATATTATCTGGGACAGTGTCGCAATAACACATATCTTAAACCCCTATTACATTACAGCTCATATTATCTGGTACAGTGTCGCAGTAACACACATATCTTAAACCCCTATTACAGTACAGCTCATATTATCTGGGACAGTGTCGCAGTAACACATATCTTAAATCCCTATTACAGTACAGCTCATATTATCTGGGACAGTGTCGCAGTAACACACATATCTTAAACACCTATTACAGTACAGCTCATATTATCTGGGACAGTGTCGCAGTAACACACATATCTTAAACCCCTATTACAGTACAGCTCATATTATCTGGTACGGTGTCGCAGTAACACATATCTTAAACCCCTATTACAGTACAGCTCATATTATCTGGGACAGTGTCGCAGTAACACACATATCTTAAACCCTAAATTAGAGCACAGCTCATATTATCTGGGACAGTGTCGCAGTAACACATATCTTAAACCCCTATTACAGTCCAGCTCATATTATCTGGGACAGTGTCGCAATAACACATATCTTAAACCCCTATTACAGTCCAGCTCATATTATCTAGCACAGTGTCGCAGTAACACATATCTTAAATCCCTATTACAGTACAGCTCATATTATCTGGGACAGTGTCGCAGTAAAACACATATCTTAAATCCCTATTACAGTACAGCTCATATTATCTGGGACAGTGTCGCAATAACAAACATAGCTTAAATCCCTATTACAGTCCAGCTCATTTTATCTGGGACAGAGTCGCAATAACACATATCTTAAATCCCTATTACAGTACAGCTCATATTATCTGGGACAGTGTCGCAGTAACACACATATCTTAAATCCCTATTACAGTCCAGCTCATATTATCTGGGACAGAGTCACAATAACACACATATCTTAAACCCCTATTACAGTCCAGCTCATATTATCTGGGACAGAGTCGCAATAACACACATATCTTAAACCCCTATTACAGTCCAGCTCATAATATCTGGGACATTGTCGCAGTAACACACATATCTTAAATCCCTATTACAGTACAGCTCATATTATCTGGCACAGTGTCGCAGTAACACACATATCTTAAACCCCTATTACAGTACAGCTCATATTATCTGGCACAGTGTCGCAGTAACACATATCTTAAATCCCTATTACAGTACAGCTCATATTATCTGGGACAGTGTCGCAGTAACACACATATCTTAAATCCTAAATGAGAGCACAGCTCATATTATCTGGGACAGTGTCGCAGTAACACATATCTTAAACCCCTATTACAGTCCAGCTCATATTATCTGGGACAGTGTCGCAATAACACACATATCTTAAATCCCTATTACAGTCCAGCTCATATTATCTGGGACAGTGTCGCAATAACACACATATCTTAAATCCCTATTACAGTCCAGCTCATATTATCTGGGACAGAGTCGCAATAACACACATATCTTAAACCCCTATTACAGTCCAGCTCATAATATCTGGGACATTGTCGCAGTAACACACATATCTTAAATCCCTATTACAGTACAGCTCATATTATCTGGCAAAGTGTCGCAGTAACACACATATCTTAAACCCCTATTACAGTACAGCTCATATTATCTGGCACAGTGTCGCAGTAACACATATCTTAAATCCCTATTACAGTACAGCTCATATTATCTGGGACAGTGTCGCAGTAACACACATATCTTAAATCCTAAGTTAGAGCACAGCTCATATTATCTGGGACAGTGTCGCAGTAACACATATCTTAAACCCCTATTACAGTCCAGCTCATATTATCTGGGACAGTGTCGCAATAACACATATCTTAAACCCCTATTACTTTACAGCTCATATTATCTGGGACAGTGTCGCAGTAACACACATATCTTAAACCCCTATTACAGTACAGCTCATATTATCTGGGACAGTGTCGCAGTAACACATATCTTAAATCCCTATTACAGTACAGCTCATATTATCTGGGACAGTGTCGCAGTAACACACATATCTTAAACACCTATTACAGCACGGCTCATATTATCTGGAACAGTGTCGCAATAACACATATCTTAAATCCCTATTACAGTACAGCTCATATTATCTGGGACAGTGTCGCAGTAACACACATATCTTAAATCCCAGTTACAGCACAGCTCATATTATGTGGCACAGTTTCGCAGTAACACACATATCTTAAACACATATTACAGTACAGCTCATATTATCTGGGACAGTGTCGCAGTAACACATATCTTGAATCCCTATTACAGTACAGCTCATATTATCTGGGATAGTGTCGCAGTAACACACATATCTTAAATCCCTATTACAGCACAGTTCATATTATCTGGGACAGTGTCGCAGTAACACACATATCTTAAACCCCTATTACAGTACAGCTCATATTATCTGGGACAGTGTCGCAGTAACACATATCTTAAACCACTATTACAGTACAGCTCATATTATCTGGGACAGTGTCGCAGTAACACACATATCTTAAACCCTAAATTAGAGCACAGCTCATATTATCTGGGACAGTGTCGCAGTAACACATATCTTAAACCCCTATTACAGTCCAGCTCATATTATCTGGGACAGTGTCGCAATAACACATATCTTAAACCCCTATTACAGTCCAGCTCATATTATCTAGCACAGTGTCGCAGTAACACATATCTTAAATCCCTATTACAGTACAGTTCATATTATCTGGGACAGTGTCGCAGTAACACACATATCTTAAATCCCTATTACAGTACAGCTCATATTATCTGGGACAGTGTCGCAATAACAAACATAGCTCAAATCCCTATTACAGTCCAGCTCATATTATCTGGGACAGTGTCGCAATAACACATATCTTAAATCCCTATTACAGTACAGCTCATATTATCTGGGACAGTGTCGCAGTAACACACATATCTTAAATCCCTATTGCAGTCCAGCTCATATTATCTGGGACAGAGTCACAATAACACACATATCTTAAACCCCTATTACAGTCCAGCTCATATTATCTGGGACAGAGTCGCAATAACACACATATCATAAACCCCTATTACAGTCCAGCTCATAATATCTGGGACATTGTCGCAGTAACACACATATCTTAAATCCCTATTACAGTACAGCTCATATTATCTGGCACAGTGTCGCAGTAACACACATATCTTAAACCCCTATTACAGTACAGCTCATATTATCTGGCACAATGTCGCAGTAACACATATCTTAAATCCCTATTACAGTACAGCTCATATTATCTGGGACAGTGTCGCAGTAACACACATATTTTAAATCCTAAATTAGAGCACAGCTCATATTATCTGCGACAGTGTCGCAGTAACACATATCTTAAACCCCTATTACAGTCCAGCTCATATTACCTGGGACAGTGTCGCAATAACACATACCTTAAACCCCTATTACATTACAGCTCATATTATCTGGGACAGTGTCGCAGTAACACACATATCTTAAACCCCTATTACAGGACAGCTCATATTATCTGGGACAGTGTCGCAGTAACACATATCTTAAATCCCTATTACAGTACAGCTCATATTATCTGGGACAGTGTCGCAGTAACACACATATCTTAAATCCCAGTTACAGCACAGCTCATATTATGTGGCACAGTTTCGCAGTAACACACATATCTTAAACACATATTACAGTACAGCTCATATTATCTGGGACAGTGTCGCAGTAACACATATCTTAAATCCCTATTACAGTACAGCTCATATTATCTGGGACAGTGTCGCAGTAACACACATATCTTAAATCCCTATTACAGCACAGTTCATATTATCTGGGACAGTGTCGCAGTAACACACATATCTTAAACCCCTATTACAGTACAGCTCATATTATCTGGGACAGTGTCGCAGTAACACATATCTTAAACCCCTATTACAGTACAGCTCATATTATCTGGGACAGTGTCGCAGTAACACACATATCTTAAACCCTAAATTAGAGCACAGCTCATATTATCTGGGACAGTGTCGCAGTAACACATATCTTAAACCCCTATTACAGTCCAGCTCATATTATCTGGGACAGTGTCGCAATAACACATATCTTAAACCCCTATTACAGTCCAGCTCCTATTATCTAGCACAGTGTCGCAGTAACACATATCTTAAATCCCTGTTACAGTACAGTTCATATTATCTGGGACAGTGTCGCAGTAAAACACATATCTTAAATCCCTATTACAGTACAGCTCATATTATCTGGGACAGTGTCGCAATAACAAACATAGCTTAAATCCCTATTACGGTCCAGCTCATTTTATCTGGGACAGTGTCGCAATAACACATATCTTAAATCCCTATTACAGTACAGCTCATATTATCTGGGACAGTGTCGCAGTAACACACATATCTTAAATCCCTATTACAGTCCAGCTCATATTATCTGGGACAGAGTCACAATAACACACATATCTTAAACCCCTATTACAGTCCAGCTCATATTATCTGGGACAGAGTCGCAATAACACACATATCTTAAACCCCTATTACAGTCCAGCTCATAATATCTGGGACATTGTCGCAGTAACACACATATCTTAAATCCCTATTACAGTACAGCTCATATTATCTGGCACAGTGTCGCAGTAACACACATATCTTAAACCCCTATTACAGTACAGCTCATATTATCTGCCACAGTGTCGCAGTAACACATATCTTAAATCCCTATTACAGTACAGCTCATATTATCTGGGACAGTGTCGCAGTAACACACATATCTTAAATCCTAAATGAGAGCACAGCTCATATTATCTGGGACAGTGTCGCAGTAACAGATATCTTAAACCCCTATTACAGTCCAGCTCATATTACCTGGGACAGTGTCGCAATAACACATATCTTAAACCCCTATTACATTACAGCTCATATTATCTGGGACAGTGTCGCTGTAACACACATATCTTAAACCCCTATTACAGTACAGCTCATATTATCTGGGACAGTGTCGCAGTAACACATATCTTAAATCCCTATTACAGTACAGCTCATATTATCTGGGACAGTGTCGCAGTAACACACATATCTTAAATCCCAGTTACAGCACAGCTCATATTATGTGGAACATTGTCGCAATAACACACATATCTTAAACCCCTATTACAGTACAGCTCAGATTATCTGGGACAGTGTCGCAGTAACACATATCTTAAACCCCTATTACAGTACAGCTCATATTATCTGGGACAGTGTCGCAGTAACACACATATCTTAAACCCTAAATTAGAGCACAGCTCATATTATCTGGGACATTGTCGCAGTAACACATATCTTAAACCCCTATTACAGTCCAGCTCATATTATCTGGGACAGTGTCGCAATAACACATATCTTAAACCCCTATTACAGTCCAGCTCCTATTATCTAGCACAGTGTCGCAGTAACACATATCTTAAATCCCTATTACAGTACAGTTCATATTATCTGGGACAGTGTCGCAGTAAAACACATATCTTAAATCCCTATTACAGTACAGCTCATATTATCTGGGACAGTGTCGCAGTAACACACATATCTTAAATCCTAAATGAGAGCACAGCTCATATTTACTGGGACAGTGTCGCAGTAACACATATCTTAAACCCCTATTACAGTCCAGCTCATATTATCTGGGACAGTGTCGCAATAACACACATATCTTAAATCCCTATTACAGTCCAGCTCATATTATCTGGGACAGTGTCGCAATAACACACATATCTTAAATCCCTATTACAGTCCAGCTCATATTATCTGGGACAGAGTCGCAATAACACACATATCTTAAACCCCTATTACAGTCCAGCTCATAATATCTGGGACATTGTCGCAGTAACACACATATCTTAAATCCCTATTACAGTACAGCTCATATTATCTGGCACAGTGTCGCAGTAACACACATATCTTAAACCCCTATTACAGTACAGCTCATATTATCTGGCACAGTGTCGCAGTAACACATATCTTAAATCCCTATTACAGTACAGCTCATATTATCTGGGACAGTGTCGCAGTAACACACATATCTTAAATCCTAAGTTAGAGCACAGCTCATATTATCTGGGACAGTGTCGCAGTAACACATATCTTAAACCCCTATTACAGTCCAGCTCATATTATCTGGTACAGTGTCGCAATAACACATATCTTAAACCCCTATTACTTTACAGCTCATATTATCTGGGACAGTGTCGCAGTAACACACATATCTTAAACCCCTATTACAGTACAGCTCATATTATCTGGGACAGTGTCGCAGTAACACATATCTTAAATCCCTATTACAGTACAGCTCATATTATCTGGGACAGTGTCGCAGTAACACACATATCTTAAACACATATTACAGCACGGCTCATATTATCTGGAACAGTGTCGCAATAACACATATCTTAAATCCCTATTACAGTACAGCTCATATTATCTGGGACAGTGTCGCAGTAACACACATATCTTAAATCCCAGTTACAGCACAGCTCATATTATGTGGCACAGTTTCGCAGTAACACACATATCTTAAACACATATTACAGTACAGCTCATATTATCTGGGACAGTGTCGCAGTAACACATATCTTGAATCCCTATTACAGTACAGCTCATATTATCTGGGACAATGTCGCAGTAACACACATATATTAAATCCCTATTACAGCACAGTTCATATTATCTGGGACAGTGTCGCAGTAACACACATATCTTAAACCCCTATTACAGTACAGCTCATATTATCTGGGACAGTGTCGCAGTAACACATATCTTAAACCCCTATTACAGTACAGCTCATATTATCTGGGACAGTGTCGCAGTAACACACATATCTTAAACCCTAAATTAGAGCACAGCTCATATTATCTGGGACAGTGTCGCAGTAACACATATATTAAACCCCTATTACAGTCCAGCTCATATTATCTGGGACAGTGTCGCAATAACACATATCTTAAACCCCTATTACAGTCCAGCTCATATTATCTAGCACAGTGTCGCAGTAACACATATCTTAAATCCCTATTACAGTACAGTTCATATTATCTGGGACAGTGTCGCAGTAACACACATATCTTAAATCCCTATTACAGTACAGCTCATATTATCTGGGACAGTGTCGCAATAACAAACATAGCTTAAATCCCTATTACAGTCCAGCTCATATTATCTGGGACAGTGTCGCAATAACACATATCTTAAATCCCTATTACAGTACAGCTCATATTATCTGGGACAGTGTCGCAGTAACACACATATCTTAAATCCCTATTACAGTCCAGCTCATATTATCTGGGACAGAGTCGCAATAACACACATATCATAAACCCCTATTACAGTCCAGCTCATAATATCTGGGACATTGTCGCAGTAACACACATATCTTAAATCTCTATTACAGTACAGCTCATATTATCTGGCACAGTGTCGCAGTAACACACATATCTTAAACCCCTATTACAGTACAGCTCATATTATCTGGGACAGTGTCGCAGTAACACATATCTTAAATCCCTATTACAGTACAGCTCATATTATCTGGGACAGTGTCGCAGTAACACACATATCTTAAATCCCAGTTACAGCACAGCTCATATTATGTGGCACAGTTTCGCAGTAACACACATATCTTAAACACATATTACAGTACAGCTCATATTATCTGGGACAGTGTCGCAGTAACACACATATCTAAAATCCCAGTTACAGCACAGCTCATATTATGTGGCACAGTTTCGCAGTAACACACATATCTTAAACACATATTACAGTACAGCTCATATTATCTGGGACAGTGTCGCAGTAACACATATCTTAAATCCCTATTACAGTACAGCTCATATTATCTGGGACAGTGTCGCAGTAACACACATATCTTAAATCCCTATTACAGCACAGTTCATATTATCTGGGACAGTGTCGCAGTAACACACATATCTTAAACCCCTATTACAGTACAGCTCATATTATCTGGGACAGTGTCGCAGTAACACATATCTTAAACCCCTATTACAGTACAGCTCATATTATCTGGAACAGTGTCGCAGTAACACACATATCTTAAACCCTAAATTAGAGCACAGCTCATATTATCTGGGACAGTGTCGCAGTAACACATATCTTGAACCCCTATTACAGTCCAGCTCATATTATCTGGGACAGTGTCGCAATAACACATATCTTAAACCCCTATTACAGTCCAGCTCATATTATCTAGCACGGTGTCGCAGTAACACATATCTTAAATCCCTATTACAGTACAGTTCATATTATCTGGGACAGTGTCGCAGTAACACTCATATCTTAAATCCCTATTACAGTACAGCTCATATTATCTGGCACAGTGTCGCAGTAACACACATATCTTAAACCCCTATTACAGTCCAGCTCATATTATCTGGGACAGTGTCGCAGTAACACACATATCTTAAATCCTAAGTGAGAGCACAGCTCATATTATCTGGGACAGTGTCGCAGTAACACATATCTTAAACCCCTATTACAGTCCAGCTCATATTATCTGGGACAGTGTCGCAATAACACATATCTTAAACCCCTATTACTTTACAGCTTATATTATCTGGGACAGTGTCGCAGTAACACACATATCTTAAACCCCTATTACAGTCCAGCTCATATTATCTGGGACAGTGTCGCAGTAACACATATCTTAAATCCCTATTACAGTACAGCTCATATTATCTGGGACGGTGTCGCAGTAACACACATATCTTAAACACCTATTACAGCACGGCTCATATTATCTGGAACAGTGTCGCAATAACACATATCTTAAATCCCTATTACACTACAGCTCATATTATCTGGGACAGTGTCGCAGTAACACACATATCTTAAATCCCAGTTACAGCACAGCTCATATTATGTGGCACAGTTTCGCAGTAACACACATATCTTAAACACATATTACAGTACAGCTCATATTATCTGGGACAGTGTCGCAGTAACACATATCTTGAATCCCTATTACAGTACAGCTCATATTATCTGGGACAGTGTCGCAGTAACACACATATCTTAAATCCCTATTACAGCACAGTTCATATTATCTGGGACAGTGTCGCAGTAACACACATATCTTAAACCCCTATTACAGTACAGCTCATATTATCTGGGACAGTGTCGCAGTAACACATATCTTAAACCCCTATTACAGTACAGCTCATATTATCTGGGACAGTGTCGCAGTAACACACATATCTTAAACCCTAAATTAGATCACAGCTCATATTATCTGGGACAGTGTCGCAGTAACACATATCTTAAACCCCTATTACAGTCCAGCTCATATTATCTGGGACAGTGTCGCAATAACACATATCTTAAACCCCTATTACTGTCCAGCTCATATTATCTAGCACAGTGTCGCAGTAACACATATCTTAAATCCCTATTACAGTACAGTTCATATTATCTGGGACAGTGTCGCAGTAACACACATATCTTAAATCCCTATTACAGTACAGCTCATATTATCTGGGACAGTGTCGCAATAACAAACATAGCTTAAATCCCTATTACAGTCCAGCTCATATTATCTGGGACAGTGTCGCAATAACACATATCTTAAATCCCTATTACAGTACAGCTCATATTATCTGGGACAGTGTCGCAGTAACACACATATCTTAAATCCCTATTACAGTCCACCTCATATTATCTGGGACAGAGTCACAATAACACACATATCTTAAACCCCTATTACAGTCCAGCTCATATTATCTGGGACAGAGTCGCAATAACACACATATCATAAACCCCTATTACAGTCCAGCTCATAATATCTGGGACATTGTCGCAGTAACACACATATCTTAAATCCCTATTACAGTACAGCTCATATTATCTGGCACAGTGTCGCAGTAACACACATATCTTAAACCCCTATTACAGTACAGCTCATATTATCTGGCACAGTGTCGCAGTAACACATATCTTAAATCCCTATTACAGTACAGCTCATATTATCTGGGACAGTGTCGCAGTAACACACATATCTTAAATCCTAAATTAGAGCACAGCTCATATTATCTGGGACAGTGTCGCAGTAACACATATCTTAAACCCCTATTACAGTCCAGCTCATATTATCTGGGACAGTGTCGCAATAACACATATCTTAAACCCCTATTACATTACAGCTCATAATATCTGGGACATTGTCGCAGTAACACACATATCTTAAATCCCTATTACAGTACAGCTCATATTATCTGGCACAGTGTCGCAGTAACACACATATCTTAAACCCCTATTACAGTACAGCTCATATTATCTGGCACAGTGTCGCAGTAACACATATCTTAAATCCCTATTACAGTACAGCTCATATTATCTGGGACAGTGTCGCAGTAACACACATATCTTAAATCCTAAGTTAGAGCACAGCTCATATTATCTGGGACAGTGTCGCAGTAACACATATCTTAAACCCCTATTACAGTCCAGCTCATATTATCTGGGACAGTGTCGCAATAACACATATCTTAAACCCCTATTACTTTACAGCTCATATTATCTGGGACAGTGTCGCAGTAACACACATATCTTAAACCCCTATTACAGTACAGCTCATATTATCTGGGACAGTGTCGCAGTAACACATATCTTAAATCCCTATTACAGTACAGCTCATATTATCTGGGACAGTGTCGCAGTAACACACATATCTTAAATCCCAGTTACAGCACAGCTCATATTATGTGGCACAGTTTCGCAGTAACACACATATCTTAAACACATATTACAGTACAGCTCATATTATCTGGGACAGTGTCGCAGTAACACATATCTTAAATCCCTATTACAGTACAGCTCATATTATCTGGGACAGTGTCGCAGTAACACACATATCTTAAATCCCTATTACAGTACAGCTCATATTATCTGGGACAGTGTCGCAATAACAAACATATCTTAAATCCCTATTACAGTCCAGCTCATATTATCTGGGACATTGTCGCAATAACACATATCTTAAATCCCTATTACAGTACAGCTCATATTATCTGGGACAGTGTCGCAGTAACACACATATCTTAAATCCCTATTACAGTCCAGCTCATATTATCTGGGACAGAGTCACAATAACACATATATCTTAAACCCCTATTACAGTCCAGCTCATATTATCTGGGACAGAGTCGCAATAACACACATATCTTAAACCCCTATTACAGTCCAGCTAATATTATCTGGGACAGAGTCGCAATAACACACATATCTTAAACCCCTATTACAGTCCAGCTCATAATATCTGGGACATTGTCGCAGTAACACACATATCTTAAATCCCTATTACAGTAAAGCTCATATTATCTGGCACAGTGTCGCAGTAACACACATATCTTAAACCCCTATTACAGTACAGCTCATATTATCTGGCACAGTGTCGCAGTAACACATATCTTAAATCCCTATTACAGTACAGCTCATATTATCTGGGACAGTGTCGCAGTAACACACATATCTTAAATCCCTATTACAGTACAGCTCATATTATCTGGGACAGTGTCGCAGTAACACACATATCTTAAATCCCTATTACAGTACAGCTCATATTATCTGGGACAGTGTCGCAGTAACACATATCTTAAATCCCTATTACAGTACAGCTCATATTATCTGGGACAGTGTCGCAGTACCACACATATCTTAAACCCCTATTACATTACAGCTCATATTATCTGGGACAGTGTCGCAGTAACACATATCTTAAACCCCTATTACAGTACAGCTCATATTATCTGGGACAGTGTCGCAGTAACACACATATCTTAAACCCCTATTACAGTACAGCTCATATTATCTGGGACAGTGTCGCAGTAACACATATCTTAAACCCCTATTACAGTACAGCTCATATTATCTGGGACAGTGTCGCAGTAACACACATATCTTAATTCCCTATTACAGTACAGCTCATATTATCTAACACAGTGTCGCAGTAACACATATCTTAAACCCCTATTACAGCACAACTCATATTATCTGGGACAGTGTCGCAGTAACACACATATCTAAAACCTCTATTACAGTACAGCTCTTATTATCTGGGACAGGGTCGCAGTAACACATATCTTAAACCCCTATTACAGTACAGCTCATATTATCTGGGACAGTGTCGCAGTAACACATATCTTAAACCACTAATACAGTACAGCTCATATTATCTGGCACAGTGTCGCAGTAACACATATCTTAAATCCCAGTTACAGTACAGCTCATAATATCTGGGACAGTGCCGCTGTAACACATATCTTAAATCCCTATTACAGTACAGCTCATATTATGTGGGACAGTGCTGCAGTAACACATATCTTAAATACCTATTACAGTACAGCTCATATTATCTGGCACAGTGTCGCAGTAACACATATCTTAAACCCCTATTTCAGTACAGCTCATATTATCTGGGACAGTGTCACAGTAACACATATCCTAAACCCCTATTACAGCACAGCTCATATTATCTGGGACAGTGTCGCAGCAACACATATCTTAAATCCCTATTACAGTACAGCTCATATTATCTGGGACAGTGTCGCAGAAACACATATCTTAACCCTTTCGCATTTACATTACTCTATATATACTATTATATTTTCGTGGTAAAAGTTTTACCTCACATAATTATCTCAGATAATACTGAATCTATGAAATTTGTATGTTATTTATTTTGAGAAAAATACCTTAACATCAGTATGAGTGGCCAGTTACAGCCGGTTTGACGAGATATGGATGAGAGAATTCTGGCCGGATACAGCCGGTGTAAATGATGCTAAAGGGTTAAAACCCTATTACAGTGAAACTCATAATATCTGGGACAGTGTGGCAGTAACACACATATCTTAAACCTTTATTACTGTACAGCTCATATTATCTGGGACAGTGTCGCAATAACACACATATCTTAAACCCCTATTACAGCACAGCTCATATTTTCTGGGACAGTTTCGCAATAACACATATCTTAAATCCCTATTACAGTACAGCTCATATTATCTGGGACAGTGTCGCAGTAACACACATATCTTAAATCCCAGTTACAGCACAGCTCATATTATCTGGCACAGTGTCGCAGTAACACACATATCTTAAACACATATTACATTACAGCTCATATTATCTGGGACACTGTCGCAGTAACACACATATCTTAAATCCCTATTACAGTACAGCTCATATTATCTGGGACAGTGTCACAGTAACATATATCTTAAACCCCTATTACAGCACAGCTCATATTATCTGGGACAGTGTCGCAGTAACACACATATCTTAAACCCCTATTACAGTACAGCTCATATTATCTGGGACAGTGTCGCAGTAACACATATCTTAAACCCCTATTACAGTACAGCTCATATTATCTGGGACAGTGTCGCAGTAACACATATCTTAAACCCCTATTACAGTCCAGCTCATATTATCTGGGACAGAGTCGCAATAACACACATATCATAAACCCCTATTACAGTCCAGCTCATAATATCTGGGACATTGTCGCAGTAACACACATATCTTAAATCCCTATTACAGTACAGCTCATATTATCTGGCACAGTGTCGCAGTAACACACATATCTTAAACCCCTATTACAGTACAGCTCATATTATCTGGCACAGTGTCGCAGTAACACATATCTTAAATCCCTATTACAGTACAGCTCATATTATCTGGGACAGTGTCGCAGTAACACACATATCTTAAATCCTAAATTAGAGCACAGCTCATATTATCTGGGACAGTGTCGCAGTAACACATATCTTAAACCCCTATTACAGTCCAGCTCATATTATCTGGGACAGTGTCGCAATAACACATATCTTAAACCCCTATTACATTACAGCTCATAATATCTGGGACATTGTCGCAGTAACACACATATCTTAAATCCCTATTACAGTACAGCTCATATTATCTGGCACAGTGTCGCAGTAACACACATATCTTAAACCCCTATTACAGTACAGCTCATATTATCTGGCACAGTGTCGCAGTAACACATATCTTAAATCCCTATTACAGTACAGCTCATATTATCTGGGACAGTGTCGCAGTAACACACATATCTTAAATCCTAAGTTAGAGCACAGCTCATATTATCTGGGACAGTGTCGCAGTAACACATATCTTAAACCCCTATTACAGTCCAGCTCATATTATCTGGGACAGTGTCGCAATAACACATATCTTAAACCCCTATTACTTTACAGCTCATATTATCTGGGACAGTGTCGCAGTAACACACATATCTTAAACCCCTATTACAGTACAGCTCATATTATCTGGGACAGTGTCGCAGTAACACATATCTTAAATCCCTATTACAGTACAGCTCATATTATCTGGGACAGTGTCGCAGTAACACACATATCTTAAATCCCAGTTACAGCACAGCTCATATTATGTGGCACAGTTTCGCAGTAACACACATATCTTAAACACATATTACAGTACAGCTCATATTATCTGGGACAGTGTCGCAGTAACACATATCTTAAATCCCTATTACAGTACAGCTCATATTATCTGGGACAGTGTCGCAGTAACACACATATCTTAAATCCCTATTACAGTACAGCTCATATTATCTGGGACAGTGTCGCAATAACAAACATATCTTAAATCCCTATTACAGTCCAGCTCATATTATCTGGGACATTGTCGCAATAACACATATCTTAAATCCCTATTACAGTACAGCTCATATTATCTGGGACAGTGTCGCAGTAACACACATATCTTAAATCCCTATTACAGTCCAGCTCATATTATCTGGGACAGAGTCACAATAACACATATATCTTAAACCCCTATTACAGTCCAGCTCATATTATCTGGGACAGAGTCGCAATAACACACATATCTTAAACCCCTATTACAGTCCAGCTAATATTATCTGGGACAGAGTCGCAATAACACACATATCTTAAACCCCTATTACAGTCCAGCTCATAATATCTGGGACATTGTCGCAGTAACACACATATCTTAAATCCCTATTACAGTAAAGCTCATATTATCTGGCACAGTGTCGCAGTAACACACATATCTTAAACCCCTATTACAGTACAGCTCATATTATCTGGCACAGTGTCGCAGTAACACATATCTTAAATCCCTATTACAGTACAGCTCATATTATCTGGGACAGTGTCGCAGTAACACATATCTTAAATCCCTATTACAGTACAGCTCATATTATCTGGGACAGTGTCGCAGTAACACACATATCTTAAATCCCTATTACAGTACAGCTCATATTATCTGGGACAGTGTCGCAGTAACACATATCTTAAATCCCTATTACAGTACAGCTCATATTATCTGGGACAGTGTCGCAGTACCACACATATCTTAAACCCCTATTACATTACAGCTCATATTATCTGGGACAGTGTCGCAGTAACACATATCTTAAACCCCTATTACAGTACAGCTCATATTATCTGGGACAGTGTCGCAGTAACACACATATCTTAAACCCCTATTACAGTACAGCTCATATTATCTGGGACAGTGTCGCAGTAACACATATCTTAAACCCCTATTACAGTACAGCTCATATTATCTGGGACAGTGTCGCAGTAACACACATATCTTAATTCCCTATTACAGTACAGCTCATATTATCTAACACAGTGTCGCAGTAACACATAGCTTAAACCCCTATTACAGCACAACTCATATTATCTGGGACAGTGTCGCAGTAACACACATATCTAAAACCTCTATTACAGTACAGCTCTTATTATCTGGGACAGGGTCGCAGTAACACATATCTTAAACCCCTATTACAGTACAGCTCATATTATCTGGGACAGTGTCGCAGTAACACATATCTTAAACCACTAATACAGTACAGCTCATATTATCTGGCACAGTGTCGCAGTAACACATATCTTAAATCCCAGTTACAGTACAGCTCATAATATCTGGGACAGTGCCGCTGTAACACATATCTTAAATCCCTATTACAGTACAGCTCATATTATGTGGGACAGTGCTGCAGTAACACATATCTTAAATACCTATTACAGTACAGCTCATATTATCTGGCACAGTGTCGCAGTAACACATATCTTAAACCCCTATTACAGTACAGCTCATATTATCTGGGACAGTGTCACAGTAACACATATCCTAAACCCCTATTACAGCACAGCTCATATTATCTGGGACAGTGTCGCAGCAACACATATCTTAAATCCCTATTACAGTACAGCTCATATTATCTGGGACAGTGTCGCAGAAACACATATCTTAACCCTTTCGCATTTACATTACTCTATATATACTATTATATTTTCGTGGTAAAAGTTTTACCTCACATAATTATCTCACATAATACTGAATCTATGAAATTTGTATGTTATTTATTTTGAGAAAAATACCTTAACATCAGTATGAGTGGCCAGTTACAGCCGGTTTGACGAGATATGGATGAGAGAATTCTGGCCGGATACAGCCGGTGTAAATGATGCTAAAGGGTTAAAACCCTATTACAGTGAAACTCATAATATCTGGGACAGTGTCGCAGTAACACACATATCTTAAACCTTTATTACTGTACAGCTCATATTATCTGGGACAGTGTCGCAATAACACACATATCTTAAACCCCTATTACAGCACAGCTAATATTTTCTGGGACAGTTTCGCAATAACACATATCTTAAATCCCTATTACAGTACAGCTCATATTATCTGGGACAGTGTCGCAGTAACACACATATCTTAAATCCCAGTTACAGCACAGCTCATATTATCTGGCACAGTGTCGCAGTAACACACATATCTTAAACACATATTACATTACAGCTCATATTATCTGGGACACTGTCGCAGTAACACACATATCTTAAATCCCTATTACAGTACAGCTCATATTATCTGGGACAGTGTCACAGTAACATATATCTTAAACCCCTATTACAGCACAGCTCATATTATCTGGGACAGTGTCGCAGTAACACACATATCTTAAACCCCTATTACAGTACAGCTCATATTATCTGGGACAGTGTCGCAGTAACACATATCTTAAACCCCTATTACAGTACAGCTCATATTATCTGGGACAGTGTCGCAGTAACACATATCTTAAACCCCTATTACAGTCCAGCTCATATTATCTGGGACAGAGTCGCAATAACACACATATCATAAACCCCTATTACAGTCCAGCTCATAATATCTGGGACATTGTCGCAGTAACACACATATCTTAAATCCCTATTACAGTACAGCTCATATTATCTGGCACAGTGTCGCAGTAACACACATATCTTAAACCCCTATTACAGTACAGCTCATATTATCTGGCACAGTGTCGCAGTAACACATATCTTAAATCCCTATTACAGTACAGCTCATATTATCTGGGACAGTGTCGCAGTAACACACATATCTTAAATCCTAAATTAGAGCACAGCTCATATTATCTGGGACAGTGTCGCAGTAACACATATCTTAAACCCCTATTACAGTCCAGCTCATATTATCTGGGACAGTGTCGCAATAACACATATCTTAAACCCCTATTACATTACAGCTCATAATATCTGGGACATTGTCGCAGTAACACACATATCTTAAATCCCTATTACAGTACAGCTCATATTATCTGGCACAGTGTCGCAGTAACACACATATCTTAAACCCCTATTACAGTACAGCTCATATTATCTGGCACAGTGTCGCAGTAACACATATCTTAAATCCCTATTACAGTACAGCTCATATTATCTGGGACAGTGTCGCAGTAACACACATATCTTAAATCCTAAGTTAGAGCACAGCTCATATTATCTGGGACAGTGTCGCAGTAACACATATCTTAAACCCCTATTACAGTCCAGCTCATATTATCTGGGACAGTGTCGCAATAACACATATCTTAAACCCCTATTACTTTACAGCTCATATTATCTGGGACAGTGTCGCAGTAACACACATATCTTAAACCCCTATTACAGTACAGCTCATATTATCTGGGACAGTGTCGCAGTAACACATATCTTAAATCCCTATTACAGTACAGCTCATATTATCTGGGACAGTGTCGCAGTAACACACATATCTTAAATCCCAGTTACAGCACAGCTCATATTATGTGGCACAGTTTCGCAGTAACACACATATCTTAAACACATATTACAGTACAGCTCATATTATCTGGGACAGTGTCGCAGTAACACATATCTTAAATCCCTATTACAGTACAGCTCATATTATCTGGGACAGTGTCGCAGTAACACACATATCTTAAATCCCTATTACAGTACAGCTCATATTATCTGGGACAGTGTCGCAATAACAAACATATCTTAAATCCCTATTACAGTCCAGCTCATATTATCTGGGACATTGTCGCAATAACACATATCTTAAATCCCTATTACAGTACAGCTCATATTATCTGGGACAGTGTCGCAGTAACACACATATCTTAAATCCCTATTACAGTCCAGCTCATATTATCTGGGACAGAGTCACAATAACACATATATCTTAAACCCCTATTACAGTCCAGCTCATATTATCTGGGACAGAGTCGCAATAACACACATATCTTAAACCCCTATTACAGTCCAGCTAATATTATCTGGGACAGAGTCGCAATAACACACATATCTTAAACCCCTATTACAGTCCAGCTCATAATATCTGGGACATTGTCGCAGTAACACACATATCTTAAATCCCTATTACAGTAAAGCTCATATTATCTGGCACAGTGTCGCAGTAACACACATATCTTAAACCCCTATTACAGTACAGCTCATATTATCTGGCACAGTGTCGCAGTAACACATATCTTAAATCCCTATTACAGTACAGCTCATATTATCTGGGACAGTGTCGCAGTAACACATATCTTAAATCCCTATTACAGTACAGCTCATATTATCTGGGACAGTGTCGCAGTAACACACATATCTTAAATCCCTATTACAGTACAGCTCATATTATCTGGGACAGTGTCGCAGTAACACATATCTTAAATCCCTATTACAGTACAGCTCATATTATCTGGGACAGTGTCGCAGTGCCACACATATCTTAAACCCCTATTACATTACAGCTCATATTATCTGGGACAGTGTCGCAGTAACACATATCTTAAACCCCTATTACAGTACAGCTCATATTATCTGGGACAGTGTCGCAGTAACACACATATCTTAAACCCCTATTACAGTACAGCTCATATTATCTGGGACAGTGTCGCAGTAACACATATCTTAAACCCCTATTACAGTACAGCTCATATTATCTGGGACAGTGTCGCAGTAACACACATATCTTAATTCCCTATTACAGTACAGCTCATATTATCTAACACAGTGTCGCAGTAACACATATCTTAAACCCCTATTACAGCACAACTCATATTATCTGGGACAGTGTCGCAGTAACACACATATCTAAAACCTCTATTACAGTACAGCTCTTATTATCTGGGACAGGGTCGCAGTAACACATATCTTAAACCCCTATTACAGTACAGCTCATATTATCTGGGACAGTGTCGCAGTAACACATATCTTAAACCACTAATACAGTACAGCTCATATTATCTGGCACAGTGTCGCAGTAACACATATCTTAAATCCCAGTTACAGTACAGCTCATAATATCTGGGACAGTGCCGCTGTAACACATATCTTAAATCCCTATTACAGTACAGCTCATATTATGTGGGACAGTGCTGCAGTAACACATATCTTAAATACCTATTACAGTACAGCTCATATTATCTGGCACAGTGTCGCAGTAACACATATCTTAAACCCCTATTACAGTACAGCTCATATTATCTGAGACAGTGTCACAGTAACACATATCCTAAACCCCTATTACAGCACAGCTCATATTATCTGGGACAGTGTCGCAGCAACACATATCTTAAATCCCTATTACAGTACAGCTCATATTATCTGGGACAGTGTCGCAGTAACACACATATCTTAAATCCCTATTACAGTACAGCTCATATTATCTGGGACAGTGTCGCAATAACAAACATATCTTAAATCCCTATTACAGTCCAGCTCATATTATCTGGGACATTGTCGCAATAACACATATCTTAAATCCCTATTACAGTACAGCTCATATTATCTGGGACAGTGTCGCAGTAACACACATATCTTAAATCCCTATTACAGTCCAGCTCATATTATCTGGGACAGAGTCACAATAACACATATATCTTAAACCCCTATTACAGTCCAGCTCATATTATCTGGGACAGAGTCGCAATAACACACATATCTTAAACCCCTATTACAGTCCAGCTAATATTATCTGGGACAGAGTCGCAATAACACACATATCTTAAACCCCTATTACAGTCCAGCTCATAATATCTGGGACATTGTCGCAGTAACACACATATCTTAAATCCCTATTACAGTAAAGCTCATATTATCTGGCACAGTGTCGCAGTAACACACATATCTTAAACCCCTATTACAGTACAGCTCATATTATCTGGCACAGTGTCGCAGTAACACATATCTTAAACCCCTATTACAGTACAGCTCATATTATCTGGGACAGTGTCACAGTAACACATATCCTAAACCCCTATTACAGCACAGCTCATATTATCTGGGACAGTGTCGCAGCAACACATATCTTAAATCCCTATTACAGTACAGCTCATATTATCTGGGACAGTGTCGCAGAAACACATATCTTAACCCTTTCGCATTTACATTACTCTATATATACTATTATATTTTCGTGGTAAAAGTTTTACCTCACATAATTATCTCAGATAATACTGAATCTATGAAATTTGTATGTTATTTATTTTGAGAAAAATACCTTAACATCAGTATGAGTGGCCAGTTACAGCCGGTTTGACGAGATATGGATGAGAGAATTCTGGCCGGATACAGCCGGTGTAAATGATGCTAAAGGGTTAAAACCCTATTACAGTGAAACTCATAATATCTGGGACAGTGTCGCAGTAACACACATATCTTAAACCTTTATTACTGTACAGCTCATATTATCTGGGACAGTGTCGCAATAACACACATATCTTAAACCCCTATTACAGCACAGCTCATATTTTCTGGGACAGTTTCGCAATAACACATATCTTAAATCCCTATTACAGTACAGCTCATATTATCTGGGACAGTGTCGCAGTAACACACATATCTTAAATCCCAGTTACAGCACAGCTCATATTATCTGGCACAGTGTCGCAGTAACACACATATCTTAAACACATATTACATTACAGCTCATATTATCTGGGACACTGTCGCAGTAACACACATATCTTAAATCCCTATTACAGTACAGCTCATATTATCTGGGACAGTGTCACAGTAACATATATCTTAAACCCCTATTACAGCACAGCTCATATTATCTGGGACAGTGTCGCAGTAACACACATATCTTAAACCCCTATTACAGTACAGCTCATATTATCTGGGACAGTGTCGCAGTAACACACATATCTTAATTCCCTATTACAGTACAGCTCATATTATCTAACACAGTGTCGCAGTAACACATATCTTAAACCCCTATTACAGCACAACTCATATTATCTGGGACAGTGTCGCAGTAACACACATATCTAAAACCTCTATTACAGTACAGCTCTTATTATCTGGGACAGGGTCGCAGTAACACATATCTTAAACCCCTATTACAGTACAGCTCATATTATCTGGGACAGTGTCGCAGTAACACATATCTTAAACCACTAATACAGTACAGCTCATATTATCTGGCACAGTGTCGCAGTAACACATATCTTAAATCCCAGTTACAGTACAGCTCATAATATCTGGGACAGTGCCGCTGTAACACATATCTTAAATCCCTATTACAGTACAGCTCATATTATGTGGGACAGTGCTGCAGTAACACATATCTTAAATACCTATTACAGTACAGCTCATATTATCTGGCACAGTGTCGCAGTAACACATATCTTAAACCCCTATTACAGTACAGCTCATATTATCTGGGACAGTGTCACAGTAACACATATCCTAAACCCCTATTACAGCACAGCTCATATTATCTGGGACAGTGTCGCAGCAACACATATCTTAAATCCCTATTACAGTACAGCTCATATTATCTGGGACAGTGTCGCAGAAACACATATCTTAACCCTTTCGCATTTACATTACTCTATATATACTATTATATTTTCGTGGTAAAAGTTTTACCTCACATAATTATCTCAGATAAAACTGAATCTATGAAATTTGTATGTTATTTATTTTGAGAAAAATACCTTAACATCAGTATGAGTGGCCAGTTACAGCCGGTTTGACGAGATATGGATGAGAGAATTCTGGCCGGATACAGCCGGTGTAAATGATGCTAAAGGGTTAAAACCCTATTACAGTGAAACTCATAATATCTGGGACAGTGTCGCAGTAACACACATATCTTAAACCTTTATTACTGTACAGCTCATATTATCTGGGACAGTGTCGCAATAACACACATATCTTAAACCCCTATTACAGCACAGCTCATATTTTCTGGGACAGTTTCGCAATAACACATATCTTAAATCCCTATTACAGTACAGCTCATATTATCTGGGACAGTGTCGCAGTAACACACATATCTTAAATCCCAGTTACAGCACAGCTCATATTATCTGGCACAGTGTCGCAGTAACACACATATCTTAAACACATATTACATTACAGCTCATATTATCTGGGACACTGTCGCAGTAACACACATATCTTAAATCCCTATTACAGTACAGCTCATATTATCTGGGACAGTGTCACAGTAACATATATCTTAAACCCCTATTACAGCACAGCTCATATTATCTGGGACAGTGTCGCAGTAACACACATATCTTAAACCCCTATTACAGTACAGCTCATATTATCTGGGACAGTGTCGCAGTAACACATATCTTAAACCCCTATTACAGTACAGCTCATATTATCTGGGACAGTGTCGCAGTAACACATATCTTAAACCCCTATTACAGTCCAGCTCATATTATCTGGGACAGAGTCGCAATAACACACATATCATAAACCCCTATTACAGTCCAGCTCATAATATCTGGGACATTGTCGCAGTAACACACATATCTTAAATCCCTATTACAGTACAGCTCATATTATCTGGCACAGTGTCGCAGTAACACACATATCTTAAACCCCTATTACAGTACAGCTCATATTATCTGGCACAGTGTCGCAGTAACACATATCTTAAATCCCTATTACAGTACAGCTCATATTATCTGGGACAGTGTCGCAGTAACACACATATCTTAAATCCTAAATTAGAGCACAGCTCATATTATCTGGGACAGTGTCGCAGTAACACATATCTTAAACCCCTATTACAGTCCAGCTCATATTATCTGGGACAGTGTCGCAATAACACATATCTTAAACCCCTATTACATTACAGCTCATAATATCTGGGACATTGTCGCAGTAACACACATATCTTAAATCCCTATTACAGTACAGCTCATATTATCTGGCACAGTGTCGCAGTAACACACATATCTTAAACCCCTATTACAGTACAGCTCATATTATCTGGCACAGTGTCGCAGTAACACATATCTTAAATCCCTATTACAGTACAGCTCATATTATCTGGGACAGTGTCGCAGTAACACACATATCTTAAATCCTAAGTTAGAGCACAGCTCATATTATCTGGGACAGTGTCGCAGTAACACATATCTTAAACCCCTATTACAGTCCAGCTCATATTATCTGGGACAGTGTCGCAATAACACATATCTTAAACCCCTATTACTTTACAGCTCATATTATCTGGGACAGTGTCGCAGTAACACACATATCTTAAACCCCTATTACAGTACAGCTCATATTATCTGGGACAGTGTCGCAGTAACACATATCTTAAATCCCTATTACAGTACAGCTCATATTATCTGGGACAGTGTCGCAGTAACACACATATCTTAAATCCCAGTTACAGCACAGCTCATATTATGTGGCACAGTTTCGCAGTAACACACATATCTTAAACACATATTACAGTACAGCTCATATTATCTGGGACAGTGTCGCAGTAACACATATCTTAAATCCCTATTACAGTACAGCTCATATTATCTGGGACAGTGTCGCAGTAACACACATATCTTAAATCCCTATTACAGTACAGCTCATATTATCTGGGACAGTGTCGCAATAACAAACATATCTTAAATCCCTATTACAGTCCAGCTCATATTATCTGGGACATTGTCGCAATAACACATATCTTAAATCCCTATTACAGTACAGCTCATATTATCTGGGACAGTGTCGCAGTAACACACATATCTTAAATCCCTATTACAGTCCAGCTCATATTATCTGGGACAGAGTCACAATAACACATATATCTTAAACCCCTATTACAGTCCAGCTCATATTATCTGGGACAGAGTCGCAATAACACACATATCTTAAACCCCTATTACAGTCCAGCTAATATTATCTGGGACAGAGTCGCAATAACACACATATCTTAAACCCCTATTACAGTCCAGCTCATAATATCTGGGACATTGTCGCAGTAACACACATATCTTAAATCCCTATTACAGTAAAGCTCATATTATCTGGCACAGTGTCGCAGTAACACACATATCTTAAACCCCTATTACAGTACAGCTCATATTATCTGGCACAGTGTCGCAGTAACACATATCTTAAATCCCTATTACAGTACAGCTCATATTATCTGGGACAGTGTCGCGGTAACACATATCTTAAATCCCTATTACAGTACAGCTCATATTATCTGGGACAGTGTCGCAGTAACACACATATCTTAAATCCCTATTACAGTACAGCTCATATTATCTGGGACAGTGTCGCAGTAACACATATCTTAAATCCCTATTACAGTACAGCTCATATTATCTGGGACAGTGTCGCAGTACCACACATATCTTAAACCCCTATTACATTACAGCTCATATTATCTGGGACAGTGTCGCAGTAACACATATCTTAAACCCCTATTACAGTACAGCTCATATTATCTGGGACAGTGTCGCAGTAACACACATATCTTAAACCCCTATTACAGTACAGCTCATATTATCTGGGACAGTGTCGCAGTAACACATATCTTAAACCCCTATTACAGTACAGCTCATATTATCTGGGACAGTGTCGCAGTAACACACATATCTTAATTCCCTATTACAGTACAGCTCATATTATCTAACACAGTGTCGCAGTAACACATATCTTAAACCCCTATTACAGCACAACTCATATTATCTGGGACAGTGTCGCAGTAACACACATATCTAAAACCTCTATTACAGTACAGCTCTTATTATCTGGGACAGGGTCGCAGTAACACATATCTTAAACCCCTATTACAGTACAGCTCATATTATCTGGGACAGTGTCGCAGTAACACATATCTTAAACCACTAATACAGTACAGCTCATATTATCTGGCACAGTGTCGCAGTAACACATATCTTAAATCCCAGTTACAGTACAGCTCATAATATCTGGGACAGTGCCGCTGTAACACATATCTTAAATCCCTATTACAGTACAGCTCATATTATGTGGGACAGTGCTGCAGTAACACATATCTTAAATACCTATTACAGTACAGCTCATATTATCTGGCACAGTGTCGCAGTAACACATATCTTAAACCCCTATTACAGTACAGCTCATATTATCTGAGACAGTGTCACAGTAACACATATCCTAAACCCCTATTACAGCACAGCTCATATTATCTGGGACAGTGTCGCAGCAACACATATCTTAAATCCCTATTACAGTACAGCTCATATTATCTGGGACAGTGTCGCAGAAACACATATCTTAACCCTTTCGCATTTACATTACTCTATATATACTATTATATTTTCGTGGTAAAAGTTTTACCTCACATAATTATCTCAGATAATACTGAATCTATGAAATTTGTATGTTATTTATTTTGAGAAAAATACCTTAACATCAGTATGAGTGGCCAGTTACAGCCGGTTTGACGAGATATGGATGAGAGAATTCTGGCCGGATACAGCCGGTGTAAATGATGCTAAAGGGTTAAAACCCTATTACAGTGAAACTCATAATATCTGGGACAGTGTCGCAGTAACACACATATCTTAAACCTTTATTACTGTACAGCTCATATTATCTGGGACAGTGTCGCAATAACACACATATCTTAAACCCCTATTACAGCACAGCTCATATTTTCTGGGACAGTTTCGCAATAACACATATCTTAAATCCCTATTACAGTACAGCTCATATTATCTGGGACAGTGTCGCAGTAACACACATATCTTAAATCCCAGTTACAGCACAGCTCATATTATCTGGCACAGTGTCGCAGTAACACACATATCTTAAACACATATTACATTACAGCTCATATTATCTGGGACACTGTCGCAGTAACACACATATCTTAAATCCCTATTACAGTACAGCTCATATTATCTGGGACAGTGTCACAGTAACATATATCTTAAACCCCTATTACAGCACAGCTCATATTATCTGGGACAGTGTCACAGTAACACACATATCTTAAACCCCTATTACAGTACAGCTCATATTATCTGGGACAGTGTCGCAGTAACACATATCTTAAACCCCTATTACAGTACAGCTCATATTATCTGGGACAGTGTCGCAGTAACACATATCTTAAACCCCTATTACAGTACAGCTCATATTATCTGGGACAGTGTCGCAATAACACATATCTTAAATCCCTATTACAGTACAGCTCATATTATCTGGGACAGTGTCGCAGTAACACACATATCTTAAATCCAAGTTACAGCACAGCTCATATTATCTGGCACAGTGTCGCAGTAACACACATATCTTAAACACATATTACAGTACAGCTCATATTATCTGGGACAGTGTCGCAGGAACACACATATCTTAAATCCCTATTACAGAACAGCTCATATTATCTGGGACAGTATCACAGTAACACATATCTTAAACCCCTATTACAGCACAGCTCATATTATCTGGGACAGTGTCGCAGTAACACATATCTTAAACCCCCATAAACAGTACAGCTCATATTATCTGGGAGAGTGTCGCAGTAACACATATCTTAAACCCCTATTACAGTACAGCTCATATTATCTGTGACAGTGTCGCAGTGACACATATCTTAAACCACTATTACAGTACAGCTCATATTATCTGGCACATTGTCGCAGTAACACATATCTTAAATCCCTATTACATTACAGCTCATATTATCTGGCACAGTGTCGCAGTAACACACATATCTTAAATCCCTATTACAGTACAGCTCATATTATCTGGGACAGTGTCGCAGTAACACACATATCTTAAACCCCTATTACAGCACAGCTCATACTATCTGGCACAGTGTCGCAGTAACACACATATCTTAAACCCCTATTACAGCACAGCTCATATTATCTGGGACAGTGTCGCAGTAACACACATATCCTAAATCCCTATTACAGTACAGCTCATATTATCTGGGACAGTGTCGCAGTAACACACATATCTTAAACCCCTATTACAGTACAGCTCATATTATCTGGGACAGTGTCGCAGTAACACACATATCTTAAACCCCTATTACAGTACAGCTCATATTATCTGGGACAGTTTCGCAATAACACATATCTTAAATCCCTATTACAGTACAGCTCATATTATCTGGGACAGTGTCGCAGTAACACACATATCTTAAACCCCTATTACAGTACAGCTCATATTATCTGGGACAGTGTCGCAGTAACACACATATCTTAAACCCCTATTACAGTACAGCTCATATTATCTGGGACAGTTTCGCAATAACACATATCTTAAATCCCTATTACAGTACAGCTCATATTATCTGGGACAGTGTCGCAGTAACACACATATCTTAAACCCCTATTACAGTACAGCTCATATTATCTGGGACAGTGTCGCAGTAACACACATATCTTAAACCCCTATTACAGTACAGCTCATATTATCTGGGACAGTTTCGCAATAACACATATCTTAAATCCCTATTACAGTACAGCTCATATTATCTGGGATAGTGGCGCAGTAACACACATATCTTAAATCCCAGTTACAGCACAGCTCATATTATCTGGCACAGTGTCGCAGTAACACACATATCTTAAACACATATTACAGTACAGCTCATATTATCTGGGACAGTGTCGCAGGAACACACATATCTTAAATCCCTATTACAGTACAGCTCATATTATCTGGGACAGTATCACAGTAACACATATCTTAAACCCATATTACAGCACAGCTCATATTATCTGGGACAGTGTCGCAGTAACACACATATCTTAAACCCCTATTACAGTACAGCTCATATTATCTGGGACAGTGTCGCAGTAACACATATCTTAAACCCCTATTACAGTACAGTTCATATTATCTGGGACAGTGTCGCAGTAACACTTATCTTAAACCACTATTACAGTACAGCTCATATTATCTGGCACAGTGTCGCAGTAACACATATCTTAAATCCCTATTACATTACAGCTCATATTATCTGGCACAGTGTCGCAGTAACACACATATCTTAAATCCCTATTACAGTACAGCTCATATTATCTGGGACAGTGTCGCAGTAACACACATATCTTAAACCCATATTACAGCACAGCTCATATTATCTGGCACAGTGTCGCAGTAACACACATATCTTAAACCCCTATTACAGTCCAGCTCATATTATCTGGGACAGTGTCGCAGTAACACACATATCTTAAACCCCTATTACAGTCCAGCTCATATTATCTGGGACAGTGTTGCAGTAACACACATATCTTAAATCACTATTCTTCTACAGCTCATATTATCTGGCACAGTGTCGCAGTAACACACATTTCTTAAATCCCTATTACAGTACAGCTCATATTATCTGGGACAGTGTCGCAGTAACACATATCTTAAATCCCTATTACATTACAGCTCATATTATCTGGGACAGTGTCGCAGTAACACACATATCTTAAACCCCTATTACAGTACAGCTCATATTATCTGGAACAGTGTCGCAATAACACATATCTTAAATCCCTATTACAGTACAGCTCATATTATCTGGCACAGTGTCGCAGTAACACACATATCTTAAACACATATTACAGTACAGCTCATATTATCTGAGACAGTGTCGCAGTAACACATATCTTAAATCACTATTACAGTACAGCTCATATTATCTGGGACAGTGTCGCAGTAACACATATCTTAAATCCCTATTACAGTACAGCTTATATTATCTGGGACAGTGTCGCAGTAACACACATATCTTAAACCCCTATTACAGTACAGCTCATACTATCTGGGACAGTGTCGCAGTAACACATATCTTCAATCCCTATTACAGTACAGCTCATATTATCTGGGACAGTGTCGCAGTAACACACATATCTTAAACCCCTATTACAGCACAGCTCATATTATCTGGGACAGTGTCGCAGTAACACACATATCTAAAACCTCTATTACAGTACAGCTCTTATTATCTGGGACAGGGTCGCAGTAACACATATCTTAAAACACTATTACAGTACAGCTCATATTATCTGGGACAGTGTCGCAGTAACACACATATCTTAAACCCTAAATTAGAGCACAGCTCATATTATCTGGGACAGTGTCGCAGTAACACATATCTTAAACCCCTATTACAGTCCAGCTCATATTATCTAGCACGGTGTCGCAGTAACACATATCTTAAATCCCTATTACAGTACAGTTCATATTATCTGGGACAGTGTCGCAGTAACACACATATCTTAAATCCCTATTACAGTACAGCTCATATTATCTGGGACAGTGTCGCAATAACAAACATATCTTAAATCCCTATTACAGTCCAGCTCATATTATCTGGGACAGTGTCGCAATAACACATATCTTAAATCCCTATTACAGTACAGCTCATATTATCTGGGACAGTGTCGCAGTAACACACATATCTTAAATCCCTATTACAGTCCAGCTCATATTATCTGGGACAGAGTCACAATAACACACATATCTTAAATCCCTATTACAGTCCAGCTCATATTATCTGGGACAGAGTCGCAATAACACACATATCTTAAACCCCTATTACAGTCCAGCTCATATTATCTGCGACAGAGTCGCAATAACACACATATCTTAAACCCCTATTACAGTCCAGCTCATAATATCTGGGACATTGTCGCAGTAACACACATATCTTAAATCCCTATTACAGTAAAGCTCATATTATCTGGCACAGTGTCGCAGTAACACACATATCTTAAACCCCTATTACAGTACAGCAAATATTATCTGGCACAGTGTCGCAGTAACACATATCTTAAATCCCTATTACAGTACAGCTCATATTATCTAGGACAGTGTCGCAGTAACACATATCTTAAATCCCTATTACAGTACAGCTCATATTATCTGGGACAGCGTCGCAGTAACACACATATCTTAAATCCCTATTACAGTACAGCTCATATTATCTGGGACAGTGTCGCAGTAACACATATCTTAAATCCCTATTACAGTACAGCTCATATTATCTGGGACAGTGTCGCAGTACCACACATATCTTAAACCCCTATTACATTACAGCTCATATTATCTGGGACAGTGTCGCAGTAACACATATCTTAAACCCCTATTACAGTACAGCTCATATTATCTGGGACAGTGTCGCAGTAACACACATATCTTAAACCCCTATTACAGTACAGCTCATATTATCTGGGACAGTGTCGCAGTAACACATATCTTAAACCCCTATTACAGTACAGCTCATATTATCTGGGACAGTGTCGCAGTAACACACATATCTTAATTCCCTATTACAGTACAGCTCATATTATCTAGCACAGTGTCGCAGTAACACATATCTTAAACCCCTATTACAGCACAACTCATATTATCTGGGACAGTGTCGCAGTAACACACATATCTAAAACCTCTATTACAGTACAGCTCTTATTATCTGGGACAGGGTCGCAGTAACACATATCTTAAACCCCTATTACAGTACAGCTCATATTATCTGGGACAGTGTCGCAGTAACACATATCTTAAACCACTAATACAGTACAGCTCATATTATCTGGCACAGTGTCGCAGTAACACATATCTTAAATCCCAGTTACAGTACAGCTCATATTATCTGGGACAGTGCCGCAGTAACACATATCTTAAATCCCTATTACAGTACAGCTCATATTATGTGGGACAATGCCTCAGTAACACATATCTTAAATACCTATTACAGTACAGCTCATATTATATGGCACAGTGTTGCAGTAACACATATCTTAAACCCCTATTACAGTACAGCTCATATTATCTGGGACAGTGTCACAGTAACACATATCTTAAACCCCTATTACAGCACAGCTCATATTATCTGGGACAGTGTCGCAGCAACACATATCTTAAATCCCTATTACAGTACAGCTCATATTATCTGGGACAGTGTCGCAGAAACACATATCTTAACCCTTTCGCATTTACATTACTCTATATATACTATTATATTTTCGTGGTAAAAGTTTTACCTCACATAATTATCTCACATAATACTGAATCTATGAAATTTGTATGTTATTTATTTTGAGAAAAATACCTTAACATCAGTATGAGTGGCCAGTTACAGCCGGTTTGACGAGATATGGATGAGAGAATTCTGGCCGGATACAGCCAGTGTAAATGATGCTAAAGGGTTAAAACCCTATTACAGTGAAACTCATAATATCTGGGACAGTGTCGCAGTAACACACATATCTTAAACCTTTATTACTGTACAGCTCATATTATCTGGGACAGTGTCGCAATAACACACATATCTTAAACCCCTATTACAGCACAGCTCATATTATCTGGGACAGTGTCGCAGTAACACACATATCTTAAATCCCAGTTACAGCACAGCTCATATTATCTGACACAGTGTCGCAGTAACACACATATCTTAAACACATATTACAGTACAGCTCATATTATCTGGGACACTGTCGCAGTAACACACATATCTTAAATCCCTATTACAGTACAGCTCATATTATCTGGGACAGTGTCACAGTAACACATATCTTAAACCACTATTACAGCACAGCTCATATTATCTGGGACAGTGTCGCAGTAACACACATATCTTAAATCCCTATTACTGTACAGCTCATATTATCTGGGACAGTGTCGCAGTAACACATATCTTAAACCCCTATTACAGTACAACTCATATTATCTGGGACAGTGTCGCAGTAACACACATATCTTAAATCTCTGTTACAGTACAGCTCATAATATCTGGGACAGTGTCGCAGTAACACACATATCTTAAATCCCTATTACAATACAGCTCATATTATCTGGGACAGTGTCGCAGTAACACATATCTTAAACCCCTATTACAGTACAGCTCATATTATCTGGGACAGTGTCGCAGTAACACATATCTTAAACCTCTATTACAGTACAGCTCATATTATCTGGGACAGTGTCGCAGTAACACATATCTTAAACCCCTATTACAGTGCAGCTCATATTATTTGGCACAGTGTCGCAGTAACACATATATCTTAAATCCCTATTACATTACAGCTCATATTATCTGGCACAGTGTCGCAATAACACATATCTTAAATCCCTATTACATTACAGCTCATATTATCTGGCACAGTGTCGCAATAACACATATCTTAAATCCCTATTACAGTACAGCTCATATTATCTGGGACAGTGTCGCAGTAACACACATATCTTAAATCCCAGTTACAGCACAGCTCATATTATCTGGCACAGTGTCGCAGTAACACACATATCTTAAACACATATTACAGTACAGCTCATATTATCTGGGACAGTGTCGCAGTAATACACATATCTTAAATCCCTATTACAGTACAGCTCATATTATCTGGGACAGTATCACAGTAACACATATCTTAAACCCTATTACAGCACAGCTCATATTATCTGGGACAGTGTCGCAGTAACACATATCTTAAACCCCTATTACAGTACAGCTCATATTATCTGGGACAGTGTCGCAGTAACACATATCTTAAACCCCTATTACAGTACAGCTCATATTATCTGGGACAGTGTCGCAGTAACACATATCTTAGACCACTATTACAGTACAGCTCACATTATCTGGCACAGTGTCGCAGTAACACATATCTTAAATCCCTATTACATTACAGCTCATATTATCTGGCACAGTGTCGCAGTAACACACATATCTTAAATCCCTATTACAGTACAGCTCATATTATCTGGGACAGTGTCGCAGTAACACACATATCTTAAACCCCTATTACAGCACAGCTCATATTATCTGGCACAGTGTCGCAGTAACACACATATCTTTAACCCCTATTACAGTCCAGCTCATATTATCTGGGACAGTGTCGCAGTAACACACATATCTTAAATCCCTATTACTGTACAGCTCATATTATCTGGCACAGTGTCGCAGTAACACACATATCTTAAATCCCTATTACAGTGCAGCTCATATTATCTGGGACAGTGTCGCAATAACACATATCTTAAACCCCTATTACATTACAGCTCATATTATCTGGGACAGTGTCGCAGTAACACACATATCTTAAACCCCTATTACAGTACAGCTCATATTATCTGGGACAGTTTCGCAATAACACATATCTTAAATCCCTATTAGAGTACAGCTCATATTATCTGGGATAGTGTCGCAGTAACACACATATCTTAAATCCCAGTTACAGCACAGCTCATATTATCTGGCACAGTGTCGCAGTAACACACATATCTTAAACACATATTACAGTACAGCTCATATTATCTGGGACACTGTCGCAGTAACACACATATCTTAAATCCCTATTACAGTACAGCTCATATAATCTGGGACAGTGTCACAGTAACACATATCTTAAACCCCTATTACAGCACAGCTCATATTATCTGGGACAGTGTCGCAGTAACACACATATCTTAAACCCCTATTACAGTACAGCTCATATTATCTGGCACAGTGTCGCAGTAACACACATATCTTAAACACATATTACAGTACAGCTCATATTATCTGGGACAGTGTCGCAGGAACACACATATCTTAAATCCCTATTACAGTACAGCTCATATTATCTGGGACACTGTCGCAGTAACACACATATCTTAAATCCCTATTACAGTACAGCTCATATTATCTGGGACAGTGTCACAGTAACACATATCTTAAACCACTATTACAGCACAGCTCATATTATCTGGGACAGTGTCGCAGTAACACACATATCTTAAACCCCTATTACAGTACAGCTCATATTATCTGGGACAGTGTCGCAGTAACACATATCTGAAACCCCTATTACAGTACAGCTCATATTATCTGGGACAGTGTCGCAGTAACACATATCTTAAACCTCTATTACAGTACAGCTCATATTATCTGGGACAGTGTCGCAGTAACACATATCTTAAACCCCTATTACAGTGCAGCTCATATTATTTGGCACAGTGTCGCAGTAACACATATATCTTAAATCCCTATTACATTACAGCTCATATTATCTGGCACAGTGTCGCAGTAACACATATCTTAAATCCCTTTTTACATTACAGCTCATATTATCTGGCACAGTGTCGCAATAACACATATCTTAAATCCCTATTACAATACAGCTCATATTATCTGGGACAGTGTCGCAGTAACACACATATCTTAAATCCCAGTTACAGCACAGCTCATATTATCTGGCACAGTGTCGCAGTAACATACATATCTTAAACACATATTACAGCACAGCTCATATTATCTGGGACAGTGTCGCAGTAACACACATATCTTAAACCCCTATTACAGTACAGCTCATATTATCTGGGACAGTGTCGCAGTAACACATATCTTAAACCCCTATTACAGTACAGCTCATATTATCTGGGACAGTGTCGCAGTAACACATATCTTAAACCCCTATTACAGTACAGCTCATATTATCTGGGACAGTGTCGCAGTAACACATATCTTAGACCACTATTACAGTACAGCTCACATTATCTGGCACAGTGTCGCAGTAACACATATCTTAAATCCCTATTACATTACAGCTCATATTATCTGGCACAGTGTCGCAGTAACACACATATCTTAAATCCCTATTACAGTACAGCTCATATTATCTGGGACAGTGTCGCAGTAACACACATATCTTAAACCCCTATTACAGCACAGCTCATATTATCTGGCACAGTGTCGCAGTAACACACATATCTTTAACCCCTATTACAGTCCAGCTCATATTATCTGGGACAGTGTCGCAGTAACACACATATCTTAAATCCCTATTACTGTACAGCTCATATTATCTGGCACAGTGTCGCAGTAACACACATATCTTAAATCCCTATTACAGTACAGCTCATATTATCTGGAACAGTGTCGCAATAACACATATCTTAAACCCCTATTACATTACAGCTCATATTATCTGGGACAGTGTCGCAGTAACACACATATCTTAAACCCCTATTACAGTACAGCTCATATTATCTGGGACAGTTTCGCAATAACACATATCTTAAATCCCTATTAGAGTACAGCTCATATTATCTGGGATAGTGTCGCAGTAACACACATATCTTAAATCCCAGTTACAGCACAGCTCATATTATCTGGCACAGTGTCGCAGTAACACACATATCTTAAACACATATTACAGTACAGCTCATATTATCTGGGACACTGTCGCAGTAACACACATATCTTAAATCCCTATTACAGTACAGCTCATATAATCTGGGACAGTGTCACAGTAACACATATCTTAAACCCCTATTACAGCACAGCTCATATTATCTGGGACAGTCTCGCAGTAACACACATATCTTAAAACCCTATTACAGTACTGCTCATATTATCTGGCACAGTGTCGCAGTAACACACATATATTAAACACATATTACAGTACAGCTCATATTATCTGGGACAGTGTCGCAGGAACACACATATCTTAAATCCCTATTACAGTACAGCTCATATTATCTGGGACAGAATCACAGTAACACATATCTTAAACCCATATTACAGCACAGCTCATATTATCTGGGACAGTGTCGCAGTAACACACATATCTTAAACCCCTATTACAGTACAGCTCATATTATCTGGGACAGTGTCGCAGTAACACATATCTTAAACCCCTATTACAGGACAGTTCATATTATCTGGGACAGTGTCGCAGTAACACATATCTTAAACCACTATTACAGTACAGCTCATATTATCTGGCACAGTGTCGCAGTAACACATATCTTAAATCCCTATTACATTACAGCTGATATTATCTGGCACAGTGTCGCAGTCACACACATATCTTAAACCCCTATTACAGTCCAGCTCATATTATCTGGGACAGTGTCGCAGTAACACACATATCTTAAACCCCTATTACAGTCCAGCTCATATTATCTGGGACAGTGTCGCAGTAACACACATATCTTAAACCCCTATTACAGTCCAGCTCATATTATCTGGGACAGTGTTGCAGTAACACACATATCTTAAATCCCTATTCCTCTACAGCTCATAATATCTGGCACAGTGTCGCAGTAACACACATATCGTAAATCCCTATTACAGTACAGCTCATATTATCTGGGACAGTGTCGCAGTAACTCATATCTTAAATCCCTATTACATTACAGCTCATATTATCTGGGACAGTGTCGCAGTAACACACATATCTTAAACCCCTATTACAGTACAGCTCATATTATCTGGAACAGTGTCGCAATAACACATATCTTAAATCCCTATTACAGTACAGCTCATATTATCTGGGACAGTGTCGCAGTAACACACATATCTTAAACCCCTATTACAGTACAGCTCATATTATCTGAGACAGTGTCGCAGTAACACATATCTTAAATCACTATTACAGTACAGCTCATATTATCTGGGACAGTGTCGCAGTAACACATATCTTAAATCCCTATTACAGTACAGCTCATATTATCTGGGACAGTGTCGCAGTAACACACATATCTTAAATCCCTATTACAGCACAGCTCATATTATCTGGGACAGTGTCGCAGTAACACATATCTTAAATCCCTATTACAGTAAAGCTCATATTATCTGGGACAGTGTCGCAGTAACACACATATCTTAAATCCCTATTACAGTACAGCTCATATTATCTGGGACAGTGTCGCAGTAACACACATATCTTAAATCCCTATTTCAGTACAGCTCATATTATCTGGGACAGTGTCGCAGTAACACATATCTTAAACCCCTATTACAGAACAGCTCATATTATCTGGGACAGTGTCGCAGCCACACATATCTTAAATCCCTATTACAGTACAGCTCATATTATCTGGGACAGTGTCGCAGCAACACATATCTTAACCCTTTAGCATTTACATTACTCTATATATACTATTATATTTTCGTGGTAAAAGTTTTACCTCACATAATTATCTCACGTAATACTGAATCTATGAAATTTTTATGTTATTTATTTTGAGAAAAATACCTTAACATGAGTATGAGTGGCCAGTTACAGCCGGTTTGACGAGAAATGGATGAGAGAATTCTGGCCGGATACAGCCAGTTTAAATGATGCTAAAGGGTTAAAACCCTATTACAGTGAAACTCATATTATCTGGGACAGTGTCGCAGTAACACACATATCTTAACCCCCTATTACTGTACAGCTCATATTATCTGGGACAGTGTCGCAATAACACACATATCTTAAACCCCTATTACAGCACAGCTCATATTTTCTGGGACAGTGTCGCAATAACACATATCTTAAATCCCTATTACAGTACAGCTCATATTATCTGGGACAGTGTCGCAGTAACACACATATCTTAAATCCCAGTTACACCACAGCTCATATTATCTGGCACAGTGTCGCAGTAACATACATATCTTAAACACATATTACAGTACAGCTCATATTATGGGACAGTGTCGCAGTAACACACATATCTTAAATCCCTATTACAGTACAGCTCATATTATCTGGGAGAGTGTCACAGTAACACATATCTTAAACCCCTATTACAGCACAGCTCATATTATCTGGGACAGTGTCGCAGTAACACACATATCTTAAACCCCTATTACAGTACAGCTCATATTATCTGGGACAGTGTCGCAGTAACACATATCTTAAACCCCTATTACAGTACAGCTCATATTATCTGGGACAGTGTCGCATTAACACATATCTTAAACCACTATTACAGTACAGCTCATATTATCTGGCACAGTGTCGCAGTAACACATATCTTAAATCCCTATTACATTACAGCTCATATTATCTGGCACAGTGTCGCAGTAACACACATATCTTAAATCCTTATTACAGTACAGCTCATATTATCTGGGACAGTGTTGCAGTAACACACATATCTTAAACCCCTATTACAGCACAGCTCATATTATCTGGCACAGTGTCGCAGTAACACACATATCTTAAACCCCTATTACAGTTCAGCTCATATTATCTGGGACAGTGTCGCAGTAACACACATATCTTAAACCCCTATTACAGTCCAGCTCATATTATCTGGGACAGTGTCGCAGTAACACACATATCTTAAATCCCAGTTACAGCACAGCTCATATTATCTGGCACAGTGTCGCAGTAACACACATATCTTAAACACATATTACAGTACAGCTCATATTATCTGAGACAGTGTCGCAGTAACACATATCTTAAATCACTATTACAGTACAGCTCATATTATCTGGGACAGTGTCGCAGTAACACATATCTTAAATCCCTATTACAGTACAGCTCATATTATCTGGGACAGTGTCGCAGTAACACATATATCCTAAACCCCTATTACAGCACAGCTCATATTATCTGGGACAGTGTCGCAGTAACACATATCTTAAATCCCTATTACAGTAAAGCTCATATTATCTGGGACAGTGTCGCAGTAACACACATATCTTAAATCCCTATTACAGTACAGCTCATATTATCTGGGACAGTGTCGCAGTAACACACATATCTTAAATCCCTATTTTAGTACAGCTCATATTATCTGGGACAGTGTCGCAGTAACACATATCTTAAACCCCTATTACAGAACAGCTCATATTATCTGGGACAGTGTCGCAGCCACACATATCTTAAATCCCTATTACAGTACAGCTCATATTATCTGGGACAGTGTCGCAGCAACACATATCTTAACCCTTTAGCATTTACATTAATCTATATATACTATTATATTTTCGTGGTAAATGTTTTACCTCACATAATTATCTCACATAATACTGAATCTATGAAATTTTTATGTTATTTATTTTGAGAAAAATACCTTAACATCAGTATGAGTGGCCAGTTACAGCCGGTTTGACGAGAAATGGATGAGAGAATTCTGGCCGGATACAGCCAGTTTAAATGATGCTAAAGGGTTAAAACCCTATGACAGTGAAACTCATATTATCTGGGACAGTGTCGCAGTAACACACATATCTTAAACCCCTATTACTGTACAGCTCATATTATCTGGGACAGTGTCGCAGTAACACACATATCTTAAATCCCAGTTACAGCACAGCTCATATTATCTGGCACAGTGTCGCAGTAACACACATATCTTAAACACATATTACAGTACAGCTCATATTATCTGGGACAGTGTCGCAGCAACACACATATCTTAAATCCCTATTACAGTACAGCTCATATTATCTGGGACAGTGTCGCAGTAACACATATCTTAAATCCCTATTACATTACAGCTCATATTATCTGGCACAGTGTCGCAGTAACACACATATCTTAAATCCCTATTACAGTACAGCTCATATTATCTGGGACAGTGTTGCAGTAACACACATATCTTAAACCCCTATTACAGCACAGCTCATATTATCTGGCACAGTGTCGCAGTAACACACATATCTTAAACCCCTATTACAGTTCAGCTCATATTATCTGGGACAGTGTCGCAGTAACACACATATCTTAAACCCCTATTACAGTCCAGCTCATATTATCTGGGACAGTGTCGCAGTAACACACATATCTGAAATCCCTATTACAGTACAGCTCATATTATCTGGGACAGTGTCACAGTAACACATATCTTAAACCCCTATTACAGCACAGCTCATATTATCTGGGACAGTGTCGCAGTAACACACATATCTTAAACCCCTATTACAGTACAGCTCATATTATCTGGGACAGTGTCGCAGTAACACATATCTTAAATCCCTATTACAGTACAGCTCATATTATCTGGGACAGTGTCGCAGTAACACACATATCTTAAACCCCTATTACAGCACAGCTCATATTATCTGGAACAGTGTCGCAATAACACATATCTTAAATCCCTATTACAGTACAGCTCATATTATCTGGGACAGTGCCGCAGTAACACACATATCTTAAATCCCTGTTACAGCGCAGCTCATATTATCTGGCACACTGTCGCAGTAACACACATATCTTAAATCCCTATTACAGTACAGCTCATATTATCTGGGACAGTGTCGCAGTAACACACATATCTTAAACACATATTACAGTACAGCTCTTATTATCTGGGACAGTGTCGCAGTAACACATATCTTAAATCCCTATTACAGTACAGCTCATATTATCTGGGACAGTGTCGCAGTAACACATATCTTAAATCCCTATTACAGTACAGCTCATATTATCTGGGACAGTGTCGCAGTAACACACATATCTTAAATCCCTATTACAGTACAGCTCATATTATCTGGGACATTGTCGCAGTAACACACATATCTTAAATCCCTATTACAGTACAGCTCATATTATCTGGGACAGTGTCGCAGTAACACATATCTTAAATCCCTATTACAGTACAGCTCATATTATCTGGGACAGTGTCGCAGTAACACACATATCTTAAACCCCTATTACTGTACAGCTCATATTATCTGGGACAGTGTCGCAGTAACACACATATCTTAAATCCCAGTTACAGCACAGCTCATATTATCTGGCACAGTGTCGCAGTAACACACATATCTTAAACACATATTACAGTACAGCTCATATTATCTGGGACAGTGTCGCAGTAACACACATATCTTAAATCCCTATTACAGTACAGCTCATATTATCTGGGACAGTGTCACAGTAACACATATCTTAAACCCCTATTACAGCACAGCTCTTATTATCTGGGACAGTGTCGCTGTAACACACATATCTTAAACCCCTATTACAGTACAGCTCATATTATCTGGGACAGTGTCGCAGTAACACATATCTTAAACCCTTATTACAGTACAGCTCATATTATCTGGGACAGTGTCGCAGTAACAAATATCTTAAACCACTATTACAGTACAGCTCATATTATCTGGCACAGTGTCGCAGTAACACATATCTTAAATCCCTATTAAATTACAGCTCATATTATCTGGCACAGTGTCGCAGTAACACACATATCTTAAATCCCTATTACAGTACAGCTCATATTATCTGGGACAGTGTTGCAGTAACACACATATCTTAAACCCCTATTACAGCACAGCTCATATTATCTGGCACAGTGTCGCAGTAACACACATATCTTAAACCCCTATTACAGTTCAGCTCATATTATCTGGGACAGTGTCGCAGTAACACACATATCTAAAACCCCTATTACAGTCCAGCTCATATTATCTGGGACAGTGTCGCAGTAACACACATATCTGAAATCCCTATTACAGTACAGCTCATATTATCTGGGACAGTGTCACAGTAACACATATCTTAAACCCCTATTACAGCACAGCTCATATTATCTGGGACAGTGTCGCAGTAACACACATATCTTAAACCCCTATTACAGTACAGCTCATATTATCTGGGACAGTGTCGAAAGTAACACATATCTTAAATCCCTATTACAGTACAGCTCATATTATCTGGGACAGTGTCGCAGTAACACACATATCTTAAACCCCTATTACAGCACAGCTCATATTATCTGGAACAGTGTCGCAATAACACATATCTTAAATCCCTATTACAGTACAGCTCATATTATCTGGGACAGTGCCGCAGTAACACACATATCTTAAATCCCTGTTACAGCGCAGCTCATATTATCTGGCACACTGTCGCAGTAACACACATATCTTAAACACATATTACAGTACAGCTCTTATTATCTGGGACAGTGTCGCAGTAACACATATCTTAAATCCCTATTACAGTACAGCTCATATTATCTGGGACAGTGTCGCAGTAACACATATCTTAAATCCCTATTACAGTACAGCTCATATTATCTGGGACAGTGTCGCAGTAACACACATATCTTAAATCCCTATTACAGTACAGCTCATATTATCTGGGACATTGTCGCAGTAACACACATATCTTAAATCCCTATTACAGTACAGCTCATATTATCTGGGACAGTGTCGCAGTAACACATATCTTAAATCCCTATTACAGTACAGCTCATATTATCTGGGACAGTGTCGCACTAACACACATATCTTAAATCCCTATTACTGTACAGCTCATATTATCTGGGACAGTGTCGCAGTAACACATATCTTAAATCCCTATTACAGTACAGCTCATATTATCTGGGACAGTGTCGCAGTAACACACATATCTTAATTCCCTATTACAGTACAGCTCATATTATCTGGGACAGTGTCGCAGTAACACACATATCTTAAATCCCTATTACAGTACAGCTCATATTATCTGGGACAGTGTCGCAGTAACACATATCTTAAATCCCTATTACAGTACAGCTCATATTCTCTGGGACACATTCGCTGTAACACACATATCTTAAATCCCTATTACAGTACAGCTCATATTATCTGGGACAGTGTCGCAGTAACACACATATCTTAAACCCCTATTACAGTACAGCTCATATTATCTTGGACAGTGTCGCAGTAACACATATCTTAAACCCCTATTACAGTACAGCTCATATTATCTGGGACAGTGTCGCAGTAACACACATATCTTAAACCCCTACTGCAGTACAGCTCATGTTATCTGGGACAGTGTCGCAGTAACACATATCTTAAACCCCTATTACAGTACAGCTCATATTATCTGGGACAGTGTCGCAGTAACACACATATCTTAAACCCCTATTACAGTACAGCTCATATTATCTGGGACAGTGTCTCAGTAACACATATCGTAAACCCCTATTACAGTACAGCTCATATTATCTGGCACAGTGTCGCAGTAACACATATATCTTAAATCCCTATTACATTACAGCTCATATTATCTGGCACAGTGTCGCAGTAACACATATCTTAAATCCCTATTACATTACAGCTCATATTATCTGGCACAGTGTCGCAGTAACACATATCTTAAATCCCTATTACAGTACAGCTCATATTATCTGGGACAGTGTCGCAATAACACATATCTTAAACCCCTATTACAGTACAGCTCATATTATCTGGCACAGTGTCGCAGTAACACATATCTTAAATCCCTATTACATTACAGCTCATATTATCTGGCACAGTGTCGCAGTAACACACATATCTTAAACCCCTATTACAGCACAGCTCATATTATCTGGGACAGTGTCGCAGTAACACATATCTTAAACCCCTATTACAGTACAGCTCATATTATCTGGGACAGTGTCGCAGTAACACACATATCTTAAATCCCTATTACAGTACAGCTCATATTATCTGGGACAGTGTCGCAGTAACACATATCTTAAACCCCTATTACAGCACAGCTCATATTATCTGGGACAGTGTCGCAGTAACACACATATCTTAAACCCCTATTACAGTACAGCTCATATTATCTGGGACAGTGTCGCAGTAACACATATCTTAAACCCCTATTACAGTACAGCTCATATTATCTGGCCCAGTGTCGCAGTAACACACATATCTTAAATCCCTATTACATTACAGCTCATATTATCTGGCACAGTGTCGCAGTATCACATATCTTAAATCCCTATTACATTACAGCTCATATTATCTGGCACAGTGTCGCAGTAACACATATCTTAAATCCCTATTACAGTACAGCTCATATTATCTGGGACAGTGTCGCAATAACACATATCTTAAACCCCTATTACAGTACAGCTCATATTATCTGGCACAGTGTCGCAGTAACACATATCTTAAATCCCTATTACATTACAGCTCATATTATCTGGGACAGTGTCGCAGTAACACACATATCTTAAATCCCTATTACAGTACAGCTCATATTATCTGGGACAGTGTCGCAGTAACACACATATCTTAAATCCCTATTACTGCACAGCTCATATTATCTGGCACAGTGTCGCAGTAACACACATAACTTAAATCCCTATTACAGTACAGCTCATATTATCTGGCACAGTGTCGCAGTAACACATATCTTAGATCCCTATTACATTACAGCTCATATTATCTGGCACAGTGTCGCAGTAACACACATATATTAAATCCCTATTACAGTACAGCTCATATTATCTGGGACAGTGTCGCAGTAACACACGTCTTAAACCCCTATTACAGCACAGCTCATATTATCTGGCACAGGTTCGCAGTAACACACATATCTTAAATCCCTATTACAGTACAGCTCATATTATCTGGGACAGTGTCGCAGTAACACATCTCTTAAACCCCTATTACAGTACAGCCCATATTATCTGGGACAGTGTCGCAGTAACACATATCTTAAACCACTATTACAGTACAGCTCATATTATCTGGCACAGTGTCGCAGTAACACATATCTTAAATCCCTATTACATTACAGCTCATATTATCTGGCACAGTGTCGCAGTAACACACATATCTTAAATCCCTATTACAGTACAGCTCATATTATCTGGGACAGTGTCGCAGTAACACACATATCTTAAACCCCTATTACAGCACAGCTCTTATTATCTGGGACAGTGTCGCAGTAACACACATATCTTAAACCCCTATTACAGTCCAGCTCATATTATCTGGGACAGTTTCGCAGTAACACACATATCTTAAACCCCTATTACAGTCCAGCTCATATTATCTGAGACATTGTCGCAGTAACACACATATATTGAATCCCTATTACTGTACAGCTCATATTATCTGGCACAGTGTCGCAGTAACACACATATCTTAAATCCCTGTTACAGTACAGCTCATATTATCTGGGACAGTGTCGCAATAACACATATCTTAAACCCCTATTACATTACAGCTCATATTATCTGGCACAGTGTCGCAGTAACACACATATCTTAAATCCCTATTACAGTACAGCTCATATTATCTGGCACAGTTTCGCAGTAACACATATCTTAAACCCCTATTACATTACAGCTCATATTATCTGGCACAGTGTCGCAGTAACACACATATCTTAAATCCCTATTACAGTACAGCTCATATTATCTGGGACAGTGTCGCAATAACACACATATCTTAAATCCCTATTACAGTACAGCTCATATTATCTGGGACAGTGTCGCAGTAACACATATCTTAAACCCCTATTACAGTCCAGCTCATATTATCTGGCACAGTGTCGCAGTAACACATATCTTAAATCCCTATTACAGTACAGCTCATATTATCTGGGACAGTGTCGCAATAACACATATCTTAAACCCCTATTACAGTACAGCTCATATTATCTGGCACAGTGTCGCAGTAACACATATCTTAAATCCCTATTACATTACAGCTCATATTATCTGGCAGAATGTCGCAGTAACACACATATCTTAAATCCCTATTACAGTACAGCTCATATTATCTGGGACAGTGTCGCAATAACACACATATCTTAAATCCCTATTACAGTACAGCTCATATTATCTGGCACAGTGTCGCAGTAACACACATATCTTAAATCCCTATTACAGTACAGCTCATATTATCTGGCACAGTGTCGCAGTAACACATATCTTAGATCCCTATTACATTACAGCTCATATTATCTGGCACAGTGTCGCAGTAACACACATATCTTAAATCCCTATTACAGTACAGCTCATATTATCTGGGACAGTGTCGCAGTAACACACATATTTTAAATCCCTATTACAGTACAGCTCATATTATCTGGGACATTGTCGCAGTAACACACATATCTTAAATCCCTATAACAGTACAGCTCATATTATCTGGGACAGTGTCACTGTAACACACATATCTTAAACCCCTATTACAGTCCAGCTCATATTATCTGGGACAGTGTCGCAGTAACACACATATCTTAAACCCCTATTACAGTCCAGCTCATATTATCTGGGACAGTGTCGCAGTAACACACATATCTTAAATCCCTATTACAGTACAGCTCATATTATCTGGGACAGTGTCGCAGTAACACACATATATTAAATCCCTATTACTGTACAGCTCATATTATCTGGCACAGTGTCGCAGTAACACACATATCTTAAATCCCTATTACAGTACAGCTCATATTATCTGGGACAGTGTCGCAATAACACATATATTAAACCGCTATTAAATTACAGCTCATATTATCTGGGACAGTGTCGCAGTAACACACATATCTTAAACCCCTATTACAGCACAGCTCATATTATCTGGGACAGTGTCGCAGTAACACATATCTTAAACCCCTATTACAGTACAGCTCATATTATCTGGGACAGTGTCGCAGTAACACACATATCTTAAATCCCTATTACAGTACAGCTCATATTATCTGGGACAGTGTCGCAGTAACACATATCTTAAACCCCTATTACAGCACAGCTCATATTATCTGGGACAGTGTCGCAGTAACACACATATCTTAAACCCCTATTACAGTACAGCTCATATTATCTGGGACAGTGTCGCAGTAACACATATCTTAAACCCCTATTACAGTACAGCTCATATTATCTGGCACAGTGTCGCAGTAACACACATATCTTAAATCCCTATTACATTACAGCTCATATTATCTGGCACAGTGTCGCAGTAACACATATCTTAAATCCCTATTACATTACAGCTCATATTATCTGGCACAGTGTCGCAGTAACACATATCTTAAATCCCTATTACAGTACAGCTCATATTATCTGGGACAGTGTCGCAATAACACATATCTTAAACCCCTATTACAGTACAGCTCATATTATCTGGCACAGTGTCGCAGTAACACATATCTTAAATCCCTATTACATTACAGCTCATATTATCTGGCACAGTGTCGCAGTAACGCACATATCTTAAATCCCTATTACAGTACAGCTCATATTATCTGGGACAGTGTCGCAGTAACACACATATCTTAAATCCCTATTACTGCACAGCTCATATTATCTGCCACAGTGTCGCAGTAACACACATAACTTAAATCCCTATTACAGTACAGCTCATATTATCTGGCACAGTGTCGCAGTAACACATATCTTAGATCCCTTTTACATTACAGCTCATATTATCTGGCACAGTGTCGCAGTAACACACATATCTTAAATCCCTATTACAGTACAGCTCATATTATCTGGGACAGAGTCGCAGTAACACACATGTCTTAAACCCCTATTACAGCACAGCTCATATTATCTGGCACAGTGTCGCAGTAACACACATATCTTAAATCCCTATTACAGTACAGCTCATATTATCTGGGACAGTGTCGCAGTAACACATCTCTTAAACCCCTATTACAGTACAGCCCATATTATCTGGGACAGTGTCGCAGTAACACATATCTTAAACCACTATTACAGTACAGCTCATATTATCTGGCACAGTGTCGCAGTAACACATATCTTAAATCCCTATTACATTACAGCTCATATTATCTGGCACAGTGTCGCAGTAACACACATATCTTAAATCCCTATTACAGTACAGCTCATATTATCTGGGACAGTGTCGCAGTAACACACATATCTTAAATCCCTGTTACAGTACAGCTCATATTATCTGGGACAGTGTCGCAATAACACATATCTTAAACCCCTATTACATTTCAGCTCATATTATCTGGGACAGTGTCGCAGTAACACACATATCTTAAACCCCTATTACAGCACAGCTCATATTATCTGGGACAGTGTCGCAGTAACACATATCTTAAACCCCTATTACAGTACAGCTCGTATTATCTGGGACAGTGTCGCAGTAACACACATATCTTAAATCCCTATTACAGTACAGCTCATATTATCTGGCACAGTGTCGCAGTAACACATATCTTAAACCCCTATTACAGCACAGCTCATATTATCTGGGACAGTGTCGCAGTTACACACATATCTTAAACCCCTATTACAGTACAGCTCATATTATCTGGGACAGTGTCACAGTAACACATATCTTAAACCCCTATTACAGTACAGCTCATATTATCTGGCACAGTGTCGCAGTAACACACATATCTTAAATCCCTATTACATTACAGCTCATATTATCTGGCACAGTGTCGCAGTAACACATATCTTAAATCCCTATTACATTATAGCTCATATTATCTGGCACAGTGTCGCAGTAAAACATATCTTATATCCCTATTACCTTACAGCTCATATTATCTGGCACAGTGTCGCAGTAACACACATATCTTAAATCCCTATTACAGTACAGCTCATATTATCTGGGACAGTGTCGCAGTAACACACATATCTTAAATCCCTATTACAGTACAGCTCATATTATCTGGCACAGTGTCGCAGTAACACACATATCTTAAATCCCTATTACAGTACAGCTCATATTATCTGGCACAGTGTCGCAGTAACACACATATCTCAAATCCCAGTTACAGCACAGCTCATATTATCTGGCACAGTGTCGCAGTAACACACATATCTTAAACCCCTATTACATTACAGCTCATATTATCTGGGACAGTGTCGCAGCAACACACATCTTAAATCCTTATTACAGTACAGCTCATATTATCTGGGACAGTGTCGCAGCAACACATATCTTAACCCTTTAGCATTTACATTACTCTATATATACTATTATATTTTCGTGGTAAAAGTTTTACCTCACATAATTATCTCACATAATACTGAATCTATGAAATTTTTATGTTATTTATTTTGAGAAAAATACCTTAACATCAGTATGAGTGGCCAGTTACAGCCGGTTTGACGAGAAATGGATGAGAGAATTCTGGCCGCATACAGCCAGTTTAAATGATGCTAAAGGGTTAAAACCCTATTACAGTGAAACTCACATTATCTGGGACAGTGTCGCAGTAACACACATATCTTAATCCCCTATTACTCTACAGCTCATATTATCTGGGACAGTGTCGCAATAACACACATATCTTAAACCCCTATTACAGCACAGCTCATATTATCTGGAACAGTGTCGCAATAACACATATCTTAAATCCCTATTACAGTACAGCTCATATTATCTGGGACAGTGTCGCAGTAACACACATACCTTAAATCCCAGTTACAGCACAGCTCATATTATCTGGCACAGTGTCGCAGTAACACACATATCTTAAACACATATTACAGTACAGCTCATATTATCTGGGACAGTGTCGCAGTAACACACATATCTAAAATCCCTTTTACAGTACAGCTCATATTATCTGGGACAGTGTCACAGTAACACATATCTTAAACCCCTATTACAGCACAGCTCATATTATCTGGGACAGTGTCGCAGTAACACACATATCTTAAACCCCTATTACAGTACAGCTCATATTATCTGGGACAGTGTCGCAGTAACACATATCTTAAACCCTTATTACAGTACAGCTCATATTATCTGGGACAATGTCGCAGTAACACATATCTTAAACCACTATTACAGTACAGCTCATATTATCTGGGACAGTGTCGCAGTAACACATATCTTAAACCACTATTACAGTACAGCTCATATTATCTGGCACAGTGTCGCAGTAACACATATCTTAAATCCCTATTACATTACAGCTCATATTATCTGGCACAGTGTCGTAGTAACACACATATCTTAAACCCCTATTACAGTCCAGCTCATATTATCTGGGACAGTGTCGCAGTAACACACATATCTTAAACCCCTATTACAGTCCAGCTCATATTATCTGGGACAGTGTTGCAGTAACACACATATCTTAAATCCCTATTACTTTACAGCTCATATTATCTGGGACAGTGTCGCAGTAACACACATATCTTAAATCCCAGTTACAGCACAGCTCATATTATCTGGCACAGTGTCGCAGTAACACATATCTTAAACCCCTATTACAGCACAGCTCATATTATCTGGGACAGTGTCACAGTAACACATATCTTAAACCCCTATTACAGTACAGCTCATATTATCTGGGACAGTGTCACAGTAACACATATCTTAAACCCCTATTACAGCACAGCTCATATTATCTGGGACAGTGTCGCAGCAACACATATCTTAAATCCCTATTACAGTACAGCTCATATTATCTGGGACAGTGTCGCAGCAACACATATCTTAACCCTTTAGCATTTACATTACTCTATATATACTATTATATTTTCGTGGTAAAACTTTTACCTCACATAATTATCTCACATAATACTGAATCTATGAAATTTTTTATGTTATTTATTTTGAGAAAAATACCTTAACATCAGTATGAGTGGCCAGTTACAGCCGGTTTGACGAGAAATGGATGAGAGAATTCTTGCCGGATACAGCCAGTTTAAATGATGCTAAAGTGTTAAAACCCTATTACAGTGAAACTCATATTATCTGGGACAGTGTCGCAGTGACACACATATCTTAAACCCCTATTACTGTACAGTTCATATTATCTGGGACAGTGTCGCAATAACACACATATCTTAAACCCCTATTACAGCACAGCTCATATTATCTGGGACAGTGTCGCAGTAACACATATCTTAAACCCCTATTACAGTACAGCTCATATTATCTGGGACAGTGTCGCAGTAACACACATATCTTAAACCCCTATTACAGTACAGCTCATATTATCTGGGACAGTGTCGCAGTAACACACATATCTTAAACACATATTACAGTACAGCTCATATTATCTGGGACAGTGTCGCAGTAACACACATATCTTAAATCCCTATTACAGTACAGCTCATATTATCTGGGACAGTGTCACAGTAACACATATCTTAAACCCCTATTACAGCACAGCTCTTATTATCTGGGACAGTGTCGCAGTAACACACATATCTTAAACCCCTATTACAGTACAGCTCATATTATCTGGGACAGTGTCGCAGTAACACATATCTTAAACCCTTATTACAGTACAGCTCATATTATCTGGGACAGTGTCGCAGTAACACATATCTTAAACCACTATTACAGTACAGCTCATATTATCTGGCACAGTGTCGCAGTAACACATATCTTAAATCCCTATTACATTACAGCTCATATTATCTGGCACAGTGTCGCAGTAACACACATATCTTAAATCCCTATTACAGTACAGCTCATATTATCTGGGACAGTGTTGCAGTAACACACATATCTTAAACCCCTATTACAGCACAGCTCATATTATCTGGCACAGTGTCGCAGTAACACACATATCTTAAACCCCTATTACAGTTCAGCTCATATTATCTGGGACAGTGTCGCAGTAACACACATATCTTAAACCCCTATTACAGTCCAGCTCATATTATCTGGGACAGTGTCGCAGTAACACACATATCTGAAATCCCTATTACAGTACAGCTCATATTATCTGGGACAGTGTCACAGTAACACATATCTTAAACCCCTATTACAGCACAGCTCATATTATCTGGGACAGTGTCGCAGTAACACACATATCTTAAACCCCTATTACAGTACAGCTCATATTATCTGGGACAGTGTCGCAGTAACACATATCTTAAATCCCTATTACAGTACAGCTCATATTATCTGGGACAGTGTCACAGTAACACACATATCTTAAACCCCTATTACAGCACAGCTCATATTATCTGGAACAGTGTCGCAATAACACATATCTTAAATCCCTATTACAGTACAGCTCATATTATCTGGGACAGTGCCGCAGTAACACACATATCTTAAATCCCTGTTACAGCGCAGCTCATATTATCTGGCACACTGTCGCAGTAACACACATATCTTAAACACATATTACAGTACAGCTCTTATTATCTGGGACAGTGTCGCAGTAACACATATCTTAAATCCCTATTACAGTACAGCTCATATTATCTGGGACAGTGTCGCAGTAACACATAACTTAAATCCCTATTACAGTACAGCTCATATTATCTGGGACAGTGTCGCAGTAACACACATATCTTAAATCCCTATTACAGTACAGCTCATATTATCTGGGACATTGTCGCAGTAACACACATATCTTAAATCCCTATTACAGTACAGCTCATATTATCTGGGACAGTGTCGCAGTAACACATATCTTAAATCCCTATTACAGTACAGCTCATATTATCTGGGACAGTGTCGCACTAACACACATATCTTAAATCCCTATTACTGTACAGCTCATATTATCTGGGACAGTGTCGCAGTAACACATATCTTAAATCCCTATTACAGTACAGCTCATATTATCTGGGACAGTGTCGCAGTAACACACATATCTTAATTCCCTATTACAGTACAGCTCATATTATCTGGGACAGTGTCGCAGTAACACACATATCTTAAATCCCTATTACAGTACAGCTCATATTATCTGTGACAGTGTCGCAGTAACACATATCTTAAATCCCTATTACAGTACAGCTCATATTCTCTGGGACACATTCGCTGTAACACACATATCTTAAATCCCTATTACAGTACAGCTCATATTATCTGGGACAGTGCCGCAGTAACACACATATCTTAAACCCCTATTACAGTACAGCTCATATTATCTTGGACAGTGTCGCAGTAATACATATCTTAAACCCCTATTACAGTACAGCTCATATTATCTGGGACAGTGTCGCAGTAACACACATATCTTAAACCCCTACTGCAGTACAGCTCATGTTATCTGGGACAGTGTCGCAGTAACACATATCTTAAACCCCTATTACAGTACAGCTCATATTATCTGGGACAGTGTCGCAGTAACACACAGATCTTAAACCCCTATTACAGTACAGCTCATATTATCTGGGACAGTGTCTCAGTAACACATATCTTAAACCCCTATTACAGTACAGCTCATATTATCTGGCACAGTGTCGCAGTAACACATATATCTTAAATCCCTATTACATTACAGCTCATATTATCTGGCACAGTGTCGCAGTAACACATATCTTAAATCCCTATTACATTACAGCTCATATTATCTGGCACAGTGTCGCAGTAACACATATCATAAATCCCTATTACAGTACAGCTCATATTATCTGGGACAGTGTCGCAATAACACATATCTTAAACCCCTATTACAGTACAGCTCATATTATCTGGCACAGTGTCGCAGTAACACATATCTTAAATCCCTATTACATTACAGCTCATATTATCTGGCACAGTGTCGCAGTAACACACATATCTTAAACCCCTATTACAGCACAGCTCATATTATCTGGCACAGTGTCGCAGTAACACACATATCTTAAACCCCTATTACAGTCCAGCTCATATTATCTGGGACAGTGTCGCAGTAACACACATATCTTAAATCCCTATTACAGTACAGCTCATATTATCTGGGACAGTGTCGCAATAACACATATCTTAAACCCTATTACATTACAGCTCATATTATCTGGGACAGTGTCGCAGTAACACACATATCTTAAACCCCTATTACAGTCCAGCTCATATTATCTGGCACAGTGTCGCAGTAACACACATATCTTAAATCCCTATTACAGTACAGCTCATATTATCTGGGACAGTGTCGCAATAACACATATCTTAAACCCCTATTACATTACAGCTCATCTTATCTGGGACAGTATCGCAGTAACACACATATCTTAAACCCCTATTACAGTACAGCTCATATTATCTGGGACAGTGTCGCAGTAACACATATCTTAAATCCCTATTACAGTACAGCTCATATTATCTGGGACAGTGTCGCAGTAACACACATATCTTAAACCCCTATTACAGCATAGCTCATATTATCTGGGACAGTGTCGCAATAACACATATCTTAAATCCCTATTTCAGTACAGCTCATATTATCTGGGACAGTGTCGCAGTAACACACATATCTTAAATCCCAGTTACAGCACAGCTCATATTATCTGGCACAGTCTCGCAGTAACACACATATCTTAAACACATATTACAGTACAGCTCATATTATCTGGGACAGTGTCGCAGTAACACACATATCTTAAATCCCTATTACAGTACAGCTCATATTATCTGGGACAGTGTCACAGTAACACATATCTTAAACCCCTATTACAGCACAGCTCATATTATCTGGGACAGTGTCACAGTAACACATATCTTAAACCCCTATTACAGTACAGCTCATATTATCTGGGACAGTGTCACAGTAACACATATCTTAAACCCCTATTACAGCACAGCTCATATTATCTGGGACAGTGTTGCAGCAACACATATCTTAAATGCCTATTACAGTACAGCTCATATTATCTGGGACAGTGTCGCAGAAACACATATCTTAACCCTTTCGCATTTACATTACTCTATATATACTATTATATTTTCGTGGTAACAGTTTTACCTCACATAATTATCTCACATAATACTGAATCTATGAAATTTTTATGTTATTTATTTTGAGAAAAATACCTTAACGTCAGTATGAGTGGCCAGTTACAGCCGGTTTGACGAGAAATGGATGAGAGAATTCTGGCCGGATACAGCCTGTTTAAATGATGCTAAAGGGTTAAAACCCTATTACAGTGAAACTCATAATATCTGGGACAGTGTCGCAGTAACACACATATCTTAAACCTTTATTACTGTACAGCTCATATTATCTGGGACAGTGTCGCAATAACACACATATCTTAAACCCCTATTACAGCACAGCTCATGTTTTCTGGGACAGTGTCACAGTAACACATATCTTAAACCACTATTACAGTACAGCTCATATTATCTGGGACAGTGTCGCAGTAACACACATATCTTAAATCCCTATTACAGTACAGCTCATATTATCTGGCACAGTGTCGCAGTAACACATATCTTAAACCCCTATTACAGCACAGCTCATATTATCTGGGACAGTGTCGCAGTAACACACATATCTTAAACACCTATTACAGTACAGCTCATATTATCTGGGACAGTGTCGCAGTAACACATATCTTAAACCCCTATTACAGTGCAGCTCATATTATTTGGCACAGTGTCGCAGTAACACATATATCTTAAATCCCTATTACATTACAGCTCATATTATCTGGCACAGTGTCGCAGTAACACATATCTTAAATCCCTATTACATTACAGCTCATATTATCTGGCACAGTGTCGCAGTAACACATATCTTAAATCCCTATTACAGTACAGCTCATATTATCTGGGACAGTGTCGCAATAACACATATCTTAAACCCCTATTACAGTACAGCTCATATTATCTGGCACAGTGTCGCAGTAACACATATCTTAAATCCCTATTACATTACAGCTCATATTATCTGGCACAGTGTCGCAGTAACACACATATCTTAAATCCCTATTACAGTACAGCTCATATTATCTGGGACAGTGTCGCAATAACACACATATCTTTACTCCCTATTACAGTACAGCTCATATTATCTGGCACAGTGTCGCAGTAACACACATATCTTAAATCCCTATTACAGTACAGCTCATATTATCTGGCAGTGTCGCAGTAACACATATCTTAGATCCCTATTACATTACAGCTCATATTATCTGGCACAGTGTCGCAGTAACACACATATCTTAAATCCCTATTACAGTACAGATCATATTATCTGGGACAGTGTCGCAGTAACACACATATTTTAAATCCCTATTACAGTACAGTTCATATTATCTGGGACATTGTCGCAGTAACACACATATCTTAAATCCCTATTACAGTACAGCTCATATTATCTGGGACAGTGTCACAGTAACACACATATCTTAAACCCCTATTACAGTCCAGCTCATATTATCTGGGACAGTGTCGCAGTAACACACATATCTTAAACCCCTATTACAGTCCAGCTCATATTATCTGGGACAGTGTCGCAGTAACACACATATATTAAATCCCTATTACTGTACAGCTCATATTATCTGGCACAGTGTCGCAGTAACACACATATCTTAAATCCCTATTACAGTACAGCTCATATTATCTGGGACAGTGTCGCAATAACACATATATTAAACCGCTATTAAATTACAGCTCATATTATCTGGGACAGTGTCGCAGTAACACACATATCTTAAACCCCTATTACAGCACAGCTCATATTATCTGGGACAGTGTCGCAGTAACACATATCTTAAACCCCTATTACAGTACAGCTCATATTATCTGGGACAGTGTCGCAGTAACACACATATCTTAAATCCCTATTACAGTACAGCTCATATTATCTGGGACAGTGTCGCAGTAACACATATCTTAAACCCCTATTACAGCACAGCTCATATTATCTGGGACAGTGTCGCAGTAACACACATATCTTAAACCCTTATTACAGTACAGCTCATATTATCTGGGACAGTGTCGCAGTAACACATATCTTAAACCCCTATTACAGTACAGCTCATGTTATCTGGCACAGTGTCACAGTAACACACATATCTTAAATCCCTATTACATTACAGCTCATATTATCTGGCACAGTGTCGCAGTAACACATATCTTAAATCCCTATTACATTACAGCTCATATTATCTGGCACAGTGTCGCAGTAACACATATCTTAAATCCCTATTACAGTACAGCTCATATTATCTGGGACAGTGTCGCAATAACACATATCTTAAACCCCAATTACAGTACAGCTCATATTATCTGGCACAGTGTCGCAGTAACACATATCTTAAATCCCTATTACATTACAGCTCATATTATCTGGCACAGTGTCGCAGTAACACACATATCTTAAATCCCTATTACAGTACAGCTCATATTATCTGGGACAGTGTCGCAGTAACACACATATCTTAAATCCCTATTACAGCACAGCTCATATTATCTGGCACAGTGTCGCAGTAACACACATAACTTGAATCCCTATTACAGTACAGCTCATATTATCTGGCACAGTGTCGCAGTAACACATATCTTAGATCCCTATTACATTACAGCTCATATTATCTGGCACAGTGTCGCAGTAACACACATATCTTAAATCCCTATTACAGTACAGCTCATATTATCTGGGACAGTGTCGCAGTAACACACATGTCTTAAACCCCTATTACAGCACAGCTCATATTATCTGGCACAGTGTCGCAGTAACACACATATCTTAAATCCCTATTAAAGTACAGCTCATATTATCTGGGACAGTGTCGCAGTAACACACATATCTTAAACCCCTATTACAGCACAGCTCATATTATCTGGCACAGTGTCGCAGTAACACACATATCTTAAACCCCTATTACAGTCCAGCTCATATTATCTGGGACAGTGTCGCAGTAACACACATATCTTAAATCCCTATTACAGTACAGCTCATATTATCTGGGACAGTGTCGCAATAACACATATCTTAAACCCTATTACATTACAGCTCATATTATCTGGGACAGTGTCGCAGTAACACACATATCTTAAACCCCTATTACAGTCCAGCTCATATTATCTGGCACAGTGTCGCAGTAACACACATATCTTAAATCCCTATTACAGTACAGCTCATATTATCTGGGACAGTGTCGCAATAACACATATCTTAAACCCCTATTACATTACAGCTCATATTATCTGGGACAGTATCGCAGTAACACACATATCTTAAACCCCTATTACAGTACAGCTCATATTATCTGGGACAGTGTCGCAGTAACACATATCTTAAATCCCTATTACAGTACAGCTCATATTATCTGGGACAGTGTCGCAGTAACACACATATCTCAAACCCCTATTACAGCATAGCTCATATTATCTGGGACAGTGTCGCAATAACACATATCTTAAATCCCTATTTCAGTACAGCTCATATTATCTGGGACAGTGTCGCAGTAACACACATATCTTAAATCCCAGTTACAGCACAGCTCATATTATCTGGCACAGTGTCGCAGTAACACACATATCTTAAACACATATTACAGTACAGCTCATATTATCTGGGACAGTGTCGCAGTAACACACATATCTTAAATCCCTATTACAGTACAGCTCATATTATCTGGGACAGTGTCACAGTAACACATATCTTAAACCCCTATTACAGCACAACTCATATTATCTGGGACAGTGTCACAGTAACACATATCTTAAACCCCTATTACAGTACAGCTCATATTATCTGGGACAGTGTCACAGTAACACATATCTTAAACCCCTATTACAGCACAGCTCATATTATCTGGGACAGTGTCGCAGCAACACATATCTTAAATGCCTATTACAGTACAGCTCATATTATCTGGGACAGTGTCGCAGAAACACATATCTTAACCCTTTCGCATTTACATTACTCTATATATACTATTATATTTTCGTGGTAAAAGTTTTACCTCACATAATTATCTCACATAATACTGAATCTATGAAATTTTTATGTTATTTATTTTGAGAAAAATACCTTAACGTCAGTATGAGTGGCCAGTTACAGCCGGTTTGACGAGAAATGGATGAGAGAATTCTGGCCGGATACAGCCAGTTTAAATGATGCTAAAGGGTTAAAACCCTATTACAGTGAAACTCATAATATCTGGGACAGTGTCGCAGTAACACACATATCTTAAACCTTTATTACTGTACAGCTCATATTATCTGGGACAGTGTCGCAATAACACACATATCTTAAACCCCTATTACAGCACAGCTCATGTTTTCTGGGACAGTGTCGCAGTAACACACATATCTTAAACCCCTATTGCAGTACAGCTCATATTATCTGGGACAGTGTCACAGTAACACATATCTTAAACCACTATTACAGTACAGCTCATATTATCTGGGACAGTGTCGCAGTAACACACATATCTTAAATCCCTATTACAGTACAGCTCATATTATCTGGCACAGTGTCGCAGTAACACATATCTTAAACCCCTATTACAGCACAGCTCATATTATCTGGGACAGTGTCGCAGTAACACACATATCTTAAACACCTATTACAGTACAGCTCATATTATCTGGGACAGTGTCGCAGTAACACATATCTTAAACCCCTATTACAGTGCAGCTCATATTATTTGGCACAGTGTCGCAGTAACACATATATCTTAAATCCCTATTACATTACAGCTCATATTATCTGGCACAGTGTCGCAGTAACACATATCTTAAATCCCTATTACATTACAGCTCATATTATCTGGCACAGTGTCGCAGTAACACATATCTTAAATCCCTATTACAGTACAGCTCATATTATCTGGGACAGTGTCGCAATAACACATATCTTAAACCCCTATTACAGTACAGCTCATATTATCTGGCACAGTGTCGCAGTAACACATATCTTAAATCCCTATTACATTACAGCTCATATTATCTGGCACAGTGTCGCAGTAACACACATATCTTAAATCCCTATTACAGTACAGCTCATATTATCTGGGACAGTGTCGCAATAACACACATATCTTAAATCCCTATTACAGTACAGCTCATATTATCTGGCACAGTGTCGCAGTAACACACATATCTTAAATCCCTATTACAGTACAGCTCATATTATCTGGCACAGTGTCGCAGTAACACATATCTTAGATCCCTATTACATTACAGCTCATATTATCTGGCACAGTGTCGCAGTAACACACATATCTTAAATCCCTATTACAGTACAGATCATATTATCTGGGACAGTGTCGCAGTAACACACATATTTTAAATCCCTATTACAGTACAGCTCATATTATCTGGGACATTGTCGCAGTAACACACATATCTTAAATCCCTATTACAGTACAGCTCATATTATCTGGGACAGTGTCACAGTAACACACATATCTTAAACCCCTATTACAGTACAGCTCATATTATCTGGGACAGTGTCGCAATAACACATATATTAAACCGCTATTAAATTACAGCTCATATTATCTGGGACAGTGTCGCAGTAATACACATATCTTAAACCCCTATTACAGCACAGCTCATATTATCTGGGACAGTGTCGCAGTAACACATATCTTAAACCCCTATTACAGTACAGCTCATATTATCTGGGACAGTGTCGCAGTAACACACATATCTTAAATCCCTATTACAGTACAGCTCATATTATCTGGGACTGTCGCAGTAACACATATCTTAAACCCCTATTACAGCACAGCTCATATTATCTGGCACAGTGTCGCAGTAACACACATAACTTAAATCCCTATTACAGTACAGCTCATATTATCTGGCACAGTGTCGCAGTAACACATATCTTAGATCCCTATTACATTACAGCTCATATTATCTGGCACAGTGTCGCAGTAACACACATATCTTAAATCCCTATTACAGTACAGCTCATATTATCTGGGACAGTGTCGCAGTAACACACATGTCTTAAACCCCTATTACAGCACAGCTCATATTATCTGGCACAGTGTCGCAGTAACACACATATCTTAAATCCCTATTACAGTACAGCTCTTATTATCTGGGACAGTGTCGCAGTAACACACATATCTTAAACCCCTATTACAGTCCAGCTCATATTATCTGGGACAGTTTCGCAGTAACACACATATCTTAAACCCCTATTACAGTCCAGCTCATATTATCTGAGACATTGTCGCAGTAACACACATATATTAAATCCCTATTACTGTACAGCTCATATTATCTGGCACAGTGTCGCAGTAACACACATATCTTAAATCCCTGTTACAGTACAGCTCATATTATCTGGGACAGTGTCGCAATAACACATATCTTAAACCCCTATTACATTTCAGCTCATATTATCTGGGACAGTGTCGCAGTAACACACATATCTTAAACCCCTATTACAGCACAGCTCATATTATCTGGGACAGTGTCGCAGTAACACATATCTTAAACCCCTATTAGAGTACAGCTCGTATTATCTGGGACAGTGTCGCAGTAACACACATATCTTAAATCCCTATTACAGTACAGCTCATATTATCTGGCACAGAGTCGCAGTAACACATATCTTAAACCCCTATTACAGCACAGCTCATATTATCTGGGACAGTGTCGCAGTTACACACATATCTTAAACCCCTATTACAGTACAGCTCATATTATCTGGGACAGTGTCACAGTAACACATATCTTAAACCCCTATTACAGTACAGCTCATATTATCTGGCACAGTGTCGCAGTAACACACATATCTTAAATCCCTATTACATTACAGCTCATATTATCTGGCACAGTGTCGCAGTAACACATATCTTAAATCCCTATTACATTACAGCTCATATTATCTGGCACAGTGTCGCAGTAAAACATATCTTAAATCCCTATTACATTACAGCTCATATTATCTGGCACAGTGTCGCAGTAACACACATATCTTAAATCCCTATTACAGTACAGCTCATATTATCTGGGACAGTGTCGCAGTAACACACATATCTTAAATCCCTATTACAGTACAGCTCATATTATCTGGCACAGTGTCGCAGTAACACACATATCTTAAATCCCTATTACAGTACAGCTCATATTATCTGGGACAGTGTCGCAGTAACACACATATCTCAAATCCCAGTTACAGCACAGCTCATATTATCTGGCACAGTGTCGCAGTAACACACATATCTTAAACCCCTATTACAGCACAGCTCATATTATCTGGGACAGTGTCGCAGCAACACACATCTTAAATCCTTATTACAGTACAGCTCATATTATCTGGGACAGTGTCGCAGCAACACATATCTAAACCCTTTAGCATTTACATTACTCTATATATACTATTATATTTTCGTGGTAAAAGTTTTACCTCACATAATTATCTCACATAATACTGAATCTATGAAATTTTTATGTTATTTATTTTGAGAAAAATACCTTAACATCAGTATGAGTGGCCAGTTACAGCCGGTTTGACGAGAAATGGATGAGAGAATTCTGGCCGCATACAGCCAGTTTAAATGATGCTAAAGGGTTAAAACCCTATTACAGTGAAACTCACATTATCTGGGACAGTGTCGCAGTAACACACATATCTTAATCCCCTATTACTCTACAGCTCATATTATCTGGGACAGTGTCGCAATAACACACATATCTTAAACCCCTATTACAGCACAGCTCATATTATCTGGAACAGTGTCGCAATAACACATATCTTAAATCCCTATTACAGTACAGCTCATATTATCTGGGACAGTGTCGCAGTAACACACATACATTAAATCCCAGTTACAGCACAGCTCATATTATCTGGCACAGTGTCGCAGTAACACACATATCTTAAACACATATTACAGTACAGCTCATATTATCTGGGACAGTGTCGCAGTAACACATATCTTAAACCCCTATTACAGTACAGCTCATATTATCTGGGACAGTGTCGCAGTAACACATATCTTAAACCACTATTACAGTACAGCTCATATTATCTGGCACAGTGTCGCAGTAACACATATCTTAAATCCCTATTACATTACAGCTCATATTATCTGGCACAGTGTCGTAGTAACACACATATCTTAAACCCCTATTACAGTCCAGCTCATATTATCTAGGACAGTGTCGCAGTAACACACATATCTTAAACCCCTATTACAGTCCAGCTCATATTATCTGGGACAGTGTTGCAGTAACACACATATCTTAAATCCCTATTACTTTACAGCTCATATTATCTGGGACAGTGTCGCAGTAACACACATATCTTAAATCCCTATTACAGTACAGCTCATATTATCTGGGACAGTGTCGCAATAACACATATCTTAAACGCCTATTACATTACAGCTCATATTATCTGGGACAGTATCGCAGTAACACACATATCTTAAACCCCTATTACAGTACAGCTCATACTATCTGGGACAGTGTCGCAGTAACACATATCTTAAATCCCTATTACAGTCCAGCTCATATTATCTGGGACAGTGTCGCAGTAACACACATATCTTAAATCCCTATTACAGTACAGCTCATATTATCTGGGACAGTGTCGCAGTAACACACATATCTTAAACCCCTATTACAGCACAGCTCATATTATCTGGGACAGTGTCGCAATAACACACATATCTTAAATCCCTATTACAGTACAGCTCATATTATCTGGGACAGTGTCGCAGTAACACACATATCTTAAATCCCAGTTACAGCACAGCTCATATTATCTGGCACAGTGTCGCAGTAACACATATTTTAAACCCCTATTACAGCACAGCTCATATTATCTGGGACAGTGTCACAGTAACACATATCTTAAATCCCTATTACAGCACAGCTCATATTATCTGGGACAGTGTCGCAGCAACACATATCTTAAATCCCTATTACAGTACAGCACATATTATCTGGGACAGTGTCGCAGCAACACATATCTTAACCCTTTAGCATTTACATTACTCTATATATACTATTATATTTTCGTGGTAAAACTTTTATCTCACATAATTATCTCACATAATACTGAATCTATGAAATTTTTTATGTTATTTATTTTGAGAAAAATACCTTAACATCAGTATGAGTGGCCAGTTACAGCCTGTTTGACGAGAAATGGATGAGAGAATTCTTGCCGGATACAGCCAGTTTAAATGATGCTAAAGGGTTAAAACCCTATTACAGTGAAACTCATATTATCTGGGACAGTGTCGCAGTAACACACATATCTTAAACCCCTATTACTGTACAGCTCATATTATCTGGGACAGTGTCGCAATAACACACATATCTTAAACCCCTATTACAGCACAGCTCATATTATCTGGGACAGTGTCGCAGTAACACATATCTTAAACCCCTATTACAGTACAGCTCATATTATCTGGGACAGTGTCGCAGTAACACACATATCTTAAACCCCTATTACAGTACAGCTCATATTATCTGGGACAGTGTCGCAGTAACACACATATCTTAAAGCCCTATTACAGTACAGCTCATATTATCTGGGACAGTGTCGCAGTAACACACATATCTTAAACCCCTATTACAGTACAGCTCATATTATCTGGGACAGTGTCGCAGTAACACACTCATCTTAAACCCCTATTACAGTACAGCTCATATTATCTGGGACAGTGTCGCAGTAACACACATATCTTAAACCCTTATTACAGTACAGCTCATATTATCTGGGACAGTGTCGCAGTAACACACATATCTTAAACCCCTATTACAGTACAGCTCATATTATCTGGGACAGTGTCGCAATAACACACATATCTTAAACCCCTATTACATTGCAGCTCATATTATCTGGGACAGTGTCGCAATAACACATATCTTAAACCCCTATTACAGTACAGCTCATATTATCTGGGACAGTGTCGCAATAACACATATCTTAAACCCCTATTACAGTACAGCTCATATTATCTGGCACAGTGTCGCAGTAACACATATCTTAAACCCCTATTACAGTACAGCTCATATTATCTGGGACAGTGTCGCAGTAACACACATATCTTAAACCCCTATTACAGCACAGCTCATATTATCTGGGACAGTGTCGCAGTAACACACATATCTTAAACCCATATTACATTACAGCTCATATTATCTGGGACAGCTATCCTAGACTAGAGGTCCCCAACTGTTTTTCTACTGCTCCCCCCCCCATCCCCTTGTATAGTAAATATTTGACGGCGTGGCCAGCGTTCGGTCGATCAATCTATCTACAATCTACATTCTAACTTTACTACTACTTACATAAACATGCTTCATATAGAATCATTGCAACATCTGACTGATAAAATGACAAGTCTGTCAATCATATTGGTGGCCGCCCCACAGGCCCGGGGGACAGAATAGAGAAGGCGTTACCCCGGAGGACGGCAAGGGAGACGCGCTGGAAAAGCCATTCCCGCTCGCGAGGCTCACACCTGCGGCTGGCTAGCTCAGCGGCTAAGGTGGTAAGCACGGAGGTAGCCCTAGGGCGGAGGACACCAGAAGTGTCGGAGGAACGAAAAACAAAATTCTTCTTTTTCTTCCTCCTCTTCTTCATCAGAAGACAGCAAAAAGTGGAACTAAAAAGAAAAGAATTTTTTCCTTTGGAGAGATTGACCTCGTTACATTCTGTGTCATTTAAACTTTACAGCTATGTAGCCGGTAATTGTACCGCTATGTAGCCGGTAGTTGTACCAATATGTAGCCGGTAGTTGTACCAATATGTAGCCGATAGTTGCACCACTATGTAGCCTGTAGTTGTACCACTGTGTAGCCGGTAGTTTTACTACTGTGTAGCCGGTAGTTGTACCACTGTGTAGCCGATAGTTTTACCACTATCTAGCCGGTAGTTCTACCACTGTGTAGCCGGTAGTTGTACCACTGTGTAGCCGGTAGTTGTACCACTATCTAGCCGGTAGTCCTACCACTGTGTAGCCGGTAGTTGTACCACTATCTAGCCGGTAGTTGTACCACTGTGTAGCCGGTTGTTGTACCACTGTGTAGCCGGTAGTTGTACCACTGTGTAGCCGGTAGTTGTACTACTGTGTAGCCGGTAGTTGTGCCACTGTGTAGCCGGTAGTTTTACCCCTATCTAGCCGGTAGTTGTACCACTGTGTAGCCGGTAGTTGTACCACTCAACCACCGAGACAATTGAAACATGTTTTTTTTTAGTGATATCACAAACATTTAACTTTGAATTCTTTATAGTCTTCCGTACTTTATAATTACGTACAGGTTGGATTGAATATGAAAGATGGATCGACTTTCGTCAAATCGGACCGAGGAAACAATGTTTCCATTAGTCTTTCCATTTGCTAGTACTATCTATCGGTCGCAACTCCAGGTAGAAGGAGTAACGTGAAATAAAGTGTTTTGCTCAAGGACATAACGCATCGCCCGGTCCATGAATCGAAGTCACCACCTCAAGATTGCGAATCCAATTCTCTAACCACTATCAATTATAATTGATAGCATACTATCTCTTGTAACTATGGCCCATAGAAATAAAACTTGACGTGATAGAAAAAAAAAAGTATTGCCATTTTTAAACTCAGGGGCCTCAAATTACTCAAAAAACAGGTTTCAAACTTTGGTCAACAGAAAAACAGCGAAATTTTGTTGACCATTATTTATATATTTTCATATTTTCCAGTATAAATAACTAATTATATATATGGTGTTGAAACGGCAAGAGCTCAGCCGTCGGGGCACGACTCTTTATAATATAACCATACTCTACTGTCCCAAGTATCGAGTACTCTGTCGAGTTATGGTCTAACCAGTTTCAAACTGAATCCATCGAGATTTATTTATATATATATATTTATATATATATATATATATATATATATTGTTAAATACACACACACACACAGACACACATCCACACACATACATACATACACACATACTTGCGCGCGCACACACAGGTATATATATATATATATATATATATATATATATATATATATATATATATATATACCTGTGTGTGTGTGTGTGTGTGTGTGTGTGTGTGTGTGTGTGTGTGTGTGTGTGTGTGTGTGTGTGCGCGCAAGTATGTGTGTATGTATGTATGTGTGTGTGTGTGGATGTGTGTGTGTGTGTGTGTGTGTGTATTTAACAATGAAATAAATCAAAAGTCAGAGATAGGTAGTTAATTAGTTCATTGTTTTACGATCGTTTCAGAGTGTTGAGTGATCGTGGTAGATGGATATATCGACTGGCACCTAATCTCGCTGAAACCATCCCTGCAAGGTCACATTGAATTCAAACAATGTTATCGGCCCCACCACAAACAGGTAGAAACCAATATATTTGTGTGTGTGTGTGAGTGTGTGAGTGTGTGTGTGTATGTGTGTCTGTGTGTGTGTGTGTGTCTCTCTCTCTCTCTCTCTCTCTCTCTCAGTGACTATTCGGCAAACTCATATATAATATAGTTTATCTTACACCTCTTATTTTATCGTTCGTTTCCGACTGGAGTCCAGATTCGTTTAAAACAAAAAACAGAAGAAAATTTCTTTTCATTTCCAGGGCGAGGTGGATGTAATTATAAGAATTTACCAATTCAATAACACATCATCTAGCTGACAATATTACTTTTAGAAACTTTAAAAAAATGAAAATATATTCGTAATTCTAACAGGGAGGGGGGATACTGGCCTGGTATCCCCAACACTTGCACAAAAATTATAACACCCAGCAAACCCACAAAATTACATACTCCTGTGTATTGCGTGTAATTTGAATTAACAAGTTATACATATAGATGTTGAATGCAAAAATCTGACCTGTAATACATAAATGTAATATGGAAATAGAGATACATAAACGCTAAATAGAGATTTTCATTAAACTAAACTAAGTACATTAAGTTATATCTACTTGTAATATGTACCACTATAATACCTTTCTCTACACTATAATACCTTTCTCTACACTATAATACCTTTCTCTACACTATAATACCTTTCTCTACACTATAATACCTTTCTCTACACTATAATACCTTTCTCTACACTATAATACCTTTCTCTACACTATAATACCTTTCTCTACACTATAATACCTTTCTCTACACTATAATACCTTTCTCTACACTATAATACCTACAAAAGGTATCCTAGTGAACGTTGCTTTATTGATTGACAAAAGAAGGAAATAAAAATAAATTTTCTGTAGTTTTAACTATTTATGTTTCAGCTTTATGTCATGCTAATCTTTATATATAACTAGCCGAATTACCCGCGCCTTGCTGCGTTTCACACATTTTTTTGTAAGAAAATGATGATTGATTTTAAATTAGTGATATAATTTATGGAGAAAAACTCTGCATTTCAATATTACTCAATGTAAAATGTAATGCATGAAAAATTGGAAAACATTATTTTTTGTAATATATCAAATCAAAATTACATTATTAAATCTTATTCTTGTTTTGTTTCTTGTAAATAATTTTTTGCTAAATATCAATTCAAAACTTTTGTGAATAGGCATCAAATCTTGTCATTTACCTATGGTTTAAATTTCATATAAATCGAAGGGAAAACATTTTCAGCGGGGGTTTTGTGCCCCCGGGGAACCCTAATAGGGGGTTTATCCCCATTAGGGTGTCTTAATATTATTAAAATTTGCTGACATTTTGTGAATAGGCATCATATCTTGTCATTTACCTATGGTTTAAATTTCATATAAATCACAGGGAAATCATTTTCAGCGGGGGTTTGAGCCCCCGGGGAACGCTTTGATTAAAATGAAATATACGTAAGAAATCAAATGGGCATGAGCCCCACACACGTGTCAAGTTTCATCAAGATCGGTTTGGTAGTTTTTGAGTTGTAGGTTCACAAACAAATCCACAAACAAACAGACAGAAATTGCCATTTATGTATATAGATCATTGGATAACTGCGGAACTGTGTCATTTATATTTTTTTTTAACACGTTATTAAAATAAGTTGGATTACTTTGAATAAATCATGAATGAATATGTTGTAATTTATCTACGAAATTTCGTAGCTGTTGATTAAACATAAACATTCTTATATATAATGTATTACTTATGTTAAGATTCACTTCTTTTAAAATCTTCAAATGTCAATACTTCCGGTTATGATATAACGGACACTATATAACATCGCTTATATAAACGTTCATATATTTGCATCATAACGTTTATATTTCCGTCGCTAATTTTCTCCTTTTTCATTTTCATTACATTTCACCATAATGCAGTTTATATATAATATCGTCTTTAAATGTATCCTGGGTTACTTTACTGATTACAGAAGACAGTGTAACACAGTCTCTTTTCAATTTCTGTGAATATTGTTGATTACGATTTTATTTGACGTATCATATCTACATGTATACATATTTGCATATAATATCAATATGCACACTACACATGCTAGCAGAAAACCATCCGAGGGGTGGTTTTTCTGCTAGTATATATAAATATCTCTTTTGAATACATTTTCTGCTAGTATATATAAATATCTCTTTTGAATACATTTTCTGCTAGTATATATAAATATCTCTTTTGAATACATTTTCTGCTAGTATATATAAATATTTTCTGCTAGTATATATAAATATCTCTTTTGAATACATTTTCTGCTAGTATATATAAATATTTTCTGCTAGTATATATAAATATCTCTTTTGAATACATTTTCTGCTAGTATATATAAATATTTTCTGCTAGTATATATAAATATCTCTTTTGAATACATTTTCAAATTTAGGTACAATGTGTACCGAGATAAATTTACTGCTTCTATTGTGCACTGTGAGTAAATATAAATTTGAGAACCAATGTACTAGACGGACAAAAACAAGGCAAGGCCCAAGGGTGTAAGCCAAGAATATATTATTTGATAAAGAAAGAAAGAAGAACGATTTTTTGGCGCGTGGGGGAGAAGAGGTGTGAAGAATTACGGAGTTTTGATGCTCGTGCCTCTATCTACCTGACGCTATTTAGCGGCGTTATTGAAGTATATTCTATTAATTGAAAACACATTTCGGTGGTCTTCGCTGTTCGCCACCCAGTCTTTGATCTCGCTAATTCTCTTGTTCAACACCAAAACTTCAAACACACACATACATACACACACAGACACACACATACTTACATACATACATACGTACTTACATACACACCAACACACACATGCCAACACACACATACCAACACACACACACACATACCTACATACATATATACATATATACGTAGATACACAGACACACACATACATATATACATACATACATAAATACATACACACCAACACACACACACACACAAACACACAGACACACTAATAAAGAACTCCCATGAGATAAACTGTTATTACAAAACTGCTGACAAGTTAAACTGTTATCTTTCTCTTTGTTCTCTTCTTCTATCTTCTCACCTGGGAAAACGAATCATAACTGCCACGCGACACAATTTACCTGTTAATAACCTCCGTAACGTGTGTCGTTTCTAAGATCTCAGGTATGCTATTTTAGTCTTTATTGTGTTGTATCAGATGAAAGAATGGTATTTAACTAATGTATTGGTACGCGATGGGGCCCACCCACAGCCCCCCCCCCCCCCCCGGCGGACAGAATGGAGAAGGCGTTTCCCCGGAGGACGGCAAGGGAGACGCGCTGGAAAAGCCACTCCAACTCGCGGGGCTCACACCTGCGGCTGGCCAGCTCAGCGCCTATGGTGGTGAGTAAGGAGGTAGCCCTGGGGCCGAGGACACGAGAAGTCTCCACTGCTATAATAGCAAACCTGTCGGAGAGCAACCGGTATGCTATTATATTGTTATTTTCAGTTGATTCAAAGGTACATCAACCTCTCTGATGTTGGTGACATGTTAAAATACACCCAGTACACTCTGTAATGTGGTGATAGAAATGTCATCCAGCTTGAGATATTGCCCCAACAAAAGCTAGAAAGAATTCTTCAGTTGTGTCAAAGGCGACAATTTTCCTGGTGTTGGTGACACGATAAAATGCACCTTGTACACTCCTCTCTTAATTGGTTGATAATAGAAAGGGTATAAAACTATAGAAACTGGCGAAACAAGGGTTAGCAAGAACTGTTCAGTTGTATCGAGGACATGATCACCTTTCTAGTGTTAGCAACATGATGTACCCGGGTAACTCTGCTGTGTTATAACAATATACAGATTCCCGGGCAACTCCGCTGTGTTATAACAATATACAGATTCCCGGCTAACTCTGCTGTGTTATAATAATATACAGATTCCCTGGCAACTCTACTGTATTATAAGAATATACAGATTCCCGGGCAACTCTACTGTGTCATAACAATATACAGATTCCCGGGCAACTCCGCTGTGTTATAACAATATACAGATTCCCGGCTAACTCTGCTGTGTTATAATAATATACAGATTCCCTGGCAACTCTACTGTATTATAAGAATATACAGATTCCCGGGCAACTCTACTGTGTCATAACAATATACAGATTCCCGGGCAACTCCGCTGTGTTATAACAATATACAGATTCCCGGCTAACTCTGCTGTGTTATAATAATATACAGATTCCCTGGCAACTCTACTGTATTATAAGAATATACAGATTCCCGGGCAACTCTACTGTGTCATAACAATATACAGATTCCCGGGCAACTCCGCTGTGTTATAACAATATACAGATTCCCGGCTAACTCTGCTGTGTTATAATAATATACAGATTCCCTGGCAACTCTACTGTGTCATAACAATATACAGATTCCCGGGCAACTCTGCTATGTTATAAGAATATACAGATTCCCGGGCAACTCTGCTATGTTATAAGAATATACAGATTCCCGGGCAACTCTACTGTGTCATAACAATATACAGATTCCCGGGCAACTCTGCTATGTTATAAGAATATACAGATTCCCGGGCAACACTGCTGTATTATAACAATATACAGATTCCCGGGCAACTCCGCTGTTATAACAATATACAGATTCCCGGGCAACACTGCTGTATTATAACAATATACAGATTGCCCGGCAACTCCGTTGTTATAATAATATACAGATTCCCGGGCAGCTCTACTGTATTATAACAATATACAGATTCCCGGGCAACTCTACTGTGTTATAACAATATACAGATTCCCCGGCAACTCCGTTGTTATAACAATATACAGATTCCCGGGTAACTCCGCTGTATTATAACAATATACAGATTCCCGGGCAACACTGCTGTATTATAACAATATACAGATTCCCCGGCAACTCCGCTGTTATAATAATATACAGATTCCCGGGCAACTCCGCTGTGTTATAACAATATACAGATTTCAATTGACGCCAGTTACAATGGATTGATAAAAGTGAAAGATGGATATGGGAAATGGTTTGGTCGTTGGGGGGTGGGGGTGTATGTATATATATGTGCATGTGTGTGTGGGTGGATGTGCGTGTGTGTGGGTGTACGTGTGTGTGTACGTGTGTGTGCGTGTGTGTGTGCATGTGTGTGTGTCATCATTATCATCGTTGTTTAACGTCCATTTTTCCACGCTAACATGGGTTAGACGAGTTGTCCTGTTGTGAGAAATGCCAGGTCAGGTGACCATGTCTCGCTCATGCAGAACTGATTTTTGCTTGGTTTCTACGACTGGATGCCCTTCCTAACACCAACCTCATTTACAGAGTGGACTGGGTGTTTTTTGTCGTGACACCTACATGACCACTTTACGTTATATATATTTATATATATATATATATATGTGTGTGTGTGTGTGTGTGTGTGTGTGTGTGTGTGTGTGTGTGAGTATATAAATATATATATATATATATATATATATATATATATATATATATATATATATATATATATATATATATAATATTAATTCCAAATATTAACAAAACAGATATTCTTGTGATCAATTAATTTTTATTATACATATTTCAGAGGTACATGACAAACCCTGACATGGTAGATGGTTAAGATTTAATCAAGGTAGTGATTAACTTATGAAAAAATTTATACTCTAATTAGGGTATAAATATTGAGTTTTCTCATAAGTTAATCACTACCTTGATTATATCTTAACCATCTACCATGTCAGGGTATGTCATGTATCATTTTATTTTATCTGATGAGGACGTATTGTTGAACTTAATTCAGTACCTCTGAAATATGTATAATAAAAATTAATTGATCACAAGAATATCTGTTTTGTTAATATTTGGAATTAATATTAATAACTCTGGAAAATACAGCTGTAGAATGCTTCAAATCTATTGTAAAACTCATTCTTTGATGTACTCATTGAATCTTGTTTAACTCTTAAATATTTATATATATATATATATATATATATATATATATATATATATATATATATATATATATATATATATATATATATATATATAAAAGATGAATATAAAATGAAAGTGCTTTTTTTTTTTAAAGGAATTTATTAGGTATTGACATATGTTTCTGTAACAGACGGAATACTTATGTATCGCTGCTTGCGTAATCATATAATGTTAGCAAGTATTCGATAGCAAATGTATAATCAGTTGTCACTTCTTCAGAGATATTGGATAAATTGAAAAAAATCAGAAAAATTGAAGTATTTATATTAGTTGTAATAAAGGAAGAAGAGAGGGGATAGTATATGACAGATGACAATTCAATTTACTGGTAAACAAGTATATAAAGGGTTTCTAATGAGAATACAATGAGTATATGGTTTATTTTATCTAAATAAGAATTTTTGGGAGTGCCTATTTTAATCTATACTTGACCAATTGAACAATGGACAGGGCTGGTCGTTTGGTGTAGTAGTATTAATTATAAAGTGTCAATTAAGGAAGAGGGAGATTTGTAAATTGGAATTTTGTAAATTGTGTAATATGGAATTATTTTGTATTATGAAATCCAAAAATATTTTATTAAATAACAGAATAGAGCGATCGTTATACTGTAACCATCGCTTGAAATCTACATTTTCATATTACAAACACTACCAGGATTGAACGCCTGGCTCCATCTCCGTTTGATTGTCAAAATACATATTAACATTCTCTATTAGTCTTAATTCTATCAACTCTTCTATTCTTTACCATTTAATATAAACTGCTAGATAAAATAAGATTTCTTAATTCAATTCCTTAATGCATATACCAGCAGGCTACCAGCATTGTTGTTATTCAGTAGCAGTGAAAATCTCCCTCTTCCTTAATTGACATTTTATAATTAATACTACTACACCAAACGACCAGCCCTGTCCATTGTTCAATTGGTCAAGTATAGATTAAAATAGGCACTCCCAAAAATTCTTATTTAGATAAAATAAACCATATACTCATTGTATTCTCATTAGAAACCCTTTATATACTTGTTTACCAGTAAATTGAATTGCCATCTGTCATATACTATCCCCTCTCTTCTTCCTTTATTACAACTAATATAAATACTTCAATTTTTCTGATTTTTTTTCAATTTATCCAATATCTCTGAAGAAGTGACAACTGATTAGACATTTGCTATCGAATACTTGCTAACATTATATGATTACGCAAGCAGCGATACATAGGTATTCCGTCTGTTACAGAAACATATGTCAATACCTAATAAATTCCTTTTTAAAAAAAAAGCACTTTCATTTTATATTCATCTTTTCTACATTTTCTCCGGAATATAATTTATACTCGTTGAGCAAACCTACACGTACGCTGTTCATCTCTAACCTGACCATATATTATCACTACATTATTGATAACCTGAAATTTATATATATATATATATATTGGAAAATGTGTGTAATCCTTGGTACAGTTAGGTATATTAAGACAGGGGGGAAGAAAAAATGGCTTCACTTGTGCTTTCAACAAATTTATTTTCTTCACAAAATCCAAAAAGAATTTTTCTTAAAAAAAATTATTTTATAAATTAAGTTGTTGTAGCCAAGAACTCCTAAGACCTAACCAACAACCAACAACTTAATTTATAAAATAAGTTTTTTTAAGAAAAATTCTTTTTGGATTTTGTGAAGAAAATAAATTTGTTGAAAGCACAAGTGAAGCCATTTTTTCTTCCCCCCGTCTTAATATATATATATATATATATATATATAACTGCCAATACTGGAATTGAACCAGCAAGACAGTTGAGGTATGTCATACATCAATTCTTGTATTTTATCTGACGAGGACGTACTGAAAAAACAACACAGTACCTTCGAAATATATATAATAAAACATATATTTTGATTGTGTGAATGTCTTCATTTATTAATATTCTGAATAATATATATATATATATGTGCGTGTGTATGTATGTATATATTTACACACACACCACCACCACTGACAGTGATATTGTATATAACAATTGACCAATACAGTCGTGTGTATATATATATAATGAAATATATGGAGAATAGAAATGGCTGTGCAGTTGCTTTATAAGGTAACTTAAAATGCAGTGGGAATAAGAAGAAAGCAAGAAGGGGGGGATTCCTCATCAGTTGTCTACTGGGGGTCTAGGATATTTCTACGCTTTAAAGACAAGATATATATATACATATAACGAAGGAAGTGTGGTAAGGAACCAGTTGGACCATAACGCACCAGAGTACTCGAAACTATGGGTAGTAGAGTGGGTAATAGGAAAAGACCCCGTCGGCTGAGCTCCAGCCGTTTCGACAGCTATTTCTGAGTTCTGAGTTGAGAAATAGATGTCGAAACGGCCGGAGCTCAGTCGTCGTGGACCTGACTCTTTTCCTATTATATATATATATATATAACGAAGGAATTGTGGTAAGGAACCAGATGGACCATAACGCACCAGAGTACTCAATACTTAGGGTAGTAGAGTGGGTAATAGGAAAAAGTATGACCCCGACGGCAGAGCTCAAGCTGTTTCGACGAATATTTCTGGACTAAATTAGAATTTTTAGCCTGGTGAATAAATAGCCGAACTTGCCAAGGGGTACTTCCTTATATGGGAAGATTGTAGTTGTCAAGAGGATTGGTCAAAATTTGTTGTAAACACAAATAAGTCTATCATGGCATTTGGTGGGGGGTAGGGGTGGCTGAACTTGCTTGTAGAACAATGAGGGAGTGAGTAGAGCCGGTCAAGCGTTGAAAGTGATATGTATACAGCAGATTCTAAGGATTGTGTATGAAAAGTCGAAAAATTGTTCTGGAGAAAATGGAGGAGAGAAGTAATAGAATAGGTAAGTCAAATGAGAGTAGGAGACAATAAAAAATAATAGAAAGAAATATAAAAAAATATATAAAATTAGATAGTGAGAAATGAATAAAAAAAACAAAAACAGTAGGGTCTAGAAACAGCTGCTATGATTAGTAGGTGTTGCTTGTGCGGACAAAACTATAGAAAAGGTTAATAAGTTGAGAATGGAAAATACTAAATAAGAAATTGTAAAAGTGGGTAGTGAAAAAATATAAAGCAAACTTTTCAGGGGTCTAACACAGCTGCTAAAAATAGTTAGTAAAGCGTATTCCGCCAATGCTATCTTACAATTACAGGTTAATAAGTTGAGAATAGAAAATATTTAGAAATTGTAGAAATGGAGTAGTAACAAAAATGATACAAAATTACAGGGGTCTAACACATCTGCTATAAATAGTTAGTAAAGCGTATTCGGCCAATTCTATCTTAAAATTACAGGGGTGGGGGTACTGAGGCTGAGGCTACAGAGGCCCGATGGGCTGCATCGGGGTAGGCGAAAGGGGAAAAAAAGACGAGGAAGACATCTACAATCTTCCCATATAAGGAAGTACTCCTTGACAAGTTCGGCTATTTATTCACCAGGCTAAAAATTCTAATATAGTCCAGAAATAGCCGTCGAAACGGCTTGAGCTCTGCCGTCGGGGTCATACTTTTTCCTATATATTTATATATATATATATGTATATATATATATATATAAGTTAAAAACAAAAAACAAAAACAATAACGAAGAGTGCAGTATAAACTGTTAGTATTAAGTTCACGCTTCAGAGTGGGGGTGGGGGACGACGTTTCGGGCATAAGCCCTTCATCAGGAGAAAAGTGGGAAGGAAAAGAGTTCCGAGGGTGTGAGGGGGCATGAGTATGTTGTGATACCTTAAATTAGTGTGTGTATATATATATATATATATATATATATATATATATATATATATATATATAGAGAGAGAGAGAGAGAGAGAGAGAGAGAGAGAGAGAGAGAGAGAGAGAGATAATTGTTATTGAGGCGGTCTGTATAATTTTATTTTATTTTTATCATTCATGGTTAAATATTTCAAACAAATGTGGTTCTTCAACCCTCGTAATATTAGACACACGATTTACTGTTTATTACTACATATATTATTGTTATAATGCTCAGTATTTATACTTTGAGCTTCTTAATTACAGGGTTTCTGTATGAGTTATTAAATCTACCTTTCATTTATATTTCGGCTCCATCCTTAGGTGCGCCTATAAAGTTGTGTGTATTGGACTGTTATTTCTGACCAATCCACTCACACCACTTTTGACTTACGGCACACGAGGTGAAGAATTCATTTTTCTGTGTGAACGTTAGTATTAGGTGTTTGTCGCATTTAATCGGATTCTCTCGCTGACGATGCTCGTGGATTATCTGTTACAAACACACTCAGGGCGAGAGATATAATTGTTATTGAGGCGGTCTGTATAATTTTATTTTATTTTTATCATTTTGTCTGCTTCAATTTTATTTTTATCATTCTGTCTGCTTTCAAACAAATGTGGTTCTTCAACCCTCGTAATATTAGACACACGATTTACTGTTTATTACTACATATATTATTGTTATAATGCTCAGTATTTATACTTTGAGCTTCTTAATTACAGGGTTTCTGTATGAGTTATTAAATCTACCTTTCATTTATATTTCGGCTCCATCCTTAGGTGCGCCTATAAAGTTGTGTGTATTGGACTGTTATTTCTGACCAATCCACTCACACCACTTTTGACTTACGGCACACGAGGTGAAGAATTCATTTTTCTGTGTGAACGTTAGTATTAGGTGTTTGTCGCATTTAATCGGATTCTCTCGCTGACGATGCTCGTGGATTATCTGTTACAAACACACTCAGGGCGAGAGATATAATTGTTATTGAGGCGGTCTGTATAATTTTATTTTATTTTTATCATTTTGTCTGCTTCAATTTTATTTTTATCATTCTGTCTGCTTTCAAACAAATGTGGTTCTTCAACCCTCGTAATATTAGACACACGATTTACTCTGTTTATTACTACATATATTATTATTATAATCGTTTCTACTTTTTGGCACAAGGCCAGCACATACCCAGTACATTACTGGTACTTTATTTTATCGACCCCGTAAGGATGAAAGGCAAAGTTAACCTCGGCGGGATTTGAACTCAGAATGGCAAGGGCCGTAACTCTATGCGTCAAAGCATGGCGTCCGACCCTCTACCGATACTGCCAATTCACCGAATGCTCAGTATTTATACTTTGAGCTTCTTAATTACAGGGTTTCTGTATGAGTTATTAGCTCTACCTTTCATTTATATATATATATATATATATATATATATATATATATATATATATATATATATATATATATATATATATATATATATATATATATATATATATATATATATATATATATATTTATTGAAGGCGGCCGACATGACTAGAAACTGCTAAATGGATGGCCTCCTTCTTGTCTCTGCCTTTCCAGCGCCATGGATTATATTCCTTTGTTAAATTTCGATTACCTGATTCATGCTGAACCCGGTCATTGAAATGTTCATAGTATAATAAACCTTTAAGGAATTATACCTGTCCAGCCTCCTGTTATTTTATAATATATATATTTTATAATATATATAGATGTGAGAAAAACCACAGACCCTCCATCTCAACTCTACTTTTGAAAAGCAGAAGAACTGCGAAACCGGTAAAGGAACCAAATAAATATATATATTTTTTTTAATAAGACTTTAGTTGCATTTTCGATTTCATCTTTTTTTCTTTATACTTTCACTCGTGTAGGACACCTCGGTTATTTTTCATTTTGTAAAAAATACCTCACTTTCTAATATATATTATATATATATATATATATTATATATATATATATATATATATATATATATATATATATATATATATATATATATATATATAACAAAGGAATTGTGGTAAGGAACCAGATAGACCATAACGCACCAGAGTACTCAACACTTAGGGTAGGAGAGTGGGAAATAGCAAAAAGTATGACCCCGACGGCAGAGATCAAACTGTTTCGACGGCTATTTCTGGTATATATATATATATATATACCAGAAATAGCCGTCGAAACAGTTTGAGCTGTTTGACCTTTGAAAAGGTCAGAAAGGAAAACACACGAAGACATCAACTCCAGATTGATTGGAAATTTATCTGATTTAGAAAAAATGTACAGCTGTTCCTCACTTAACGACACATCTGGTCGTAAAGTGAATTGTTTAATAAATCCCATCCTTCTTCACTTAACGACACATCTGGTCGTAAAGTGAATTGTTTAGTAAATCCCATCCTTCTTCACTTAACGACACATCTGGTCGTAAAGTGAATTGTTTAATAAATCCCATCCTTCTTCACTTAACGACACATCTGGTCGTAAAGTGAATTGTTTAGTTACTAAACTTTACTAAATGTTTAGTTACTAAACTTTAGTAAATGACACCCTTCCTCACTTAAGGACACATCTGGTCGTAAAGTGAATTGTTTAGTAAATCCCATCCTTCCTCGCTTAACAACTTATCTGGTCGTAAAGTGAATTGTTTAGTAAATGACATCCTTCATTTAACCACAAGGCCAGTTGTGGAGTATATCGGTTACTATATCAACTCCTTATTTAACAAATATGTTCAATTTTACTCACCTGGTCGTATAGCGAATTTGTTAGTACATGAACTCCTCACTTAACGATCAGAATCCAACAGCCTTGTCGACAAAATATCTTTACATGTTATTTCAAAGTTCCCCAATGAATGATAGAGACCATAAGAGTATGAAAGGTAACCAAGTATCAGTTTTATATTAACTAAATATTAAACACAAAGAAATCCGGGAAAATCTGACGGAAAAGTTATCTTAACAACTGTAAGTTTGTATTATTTTATACAACTACTCAGAGTGGTGGTTTGGCAGTATCGGTAGAGGGTCGGACACCATGCTAGGGTGGCAGATTGGCAATCTCGGTAGAGGGTCTGACACCATGCTAGGGTGGTGGATTGGCAGTCTCGGTAGAGGGTCAGACGCCATGCTAGGGTGGTGGATTGGCAGTATCGGTAGAGGGTCAGACGCCATGCTAGGGTGGTGGATTGGCAGTATCGGTAGAGGGTCGGACACCATGCTAGGGTGGAGGATTGGCAGTATCGGTAGAAGGTCGGACACCATGCTAGGGTGGTGGATTGGCAGTATCGGTAGAGGGTCGGACACTATGCTAGGGTGGTGGATTGGCACTCTCGGTAGAGGGTCTGACGCCATGCTTTGTAAGGGTGGTGGATTGGCAGTATCGGTAGAGGGTCTGACACCATGCTAGGGTGGTGGATTGGCAGTCTCGGTAGAGGGTCAGACGCCATGCTAGGGTGGTGGATTGGCAGTATCGGTAGAGGGTCAGACGCCATGCTAGGGTGGTGGATTGGCAGTATCGGTAGAGGGTCGGACACCATGCTAGGGTGGAGGATTGGCAGTATCGGTAGAAGGTCGGACACCATGCTAGGGTGGTGGATTGGCAGTATCGGTAGAGGGTCGGACACTATGCTAGGGTGGTGGATTGGCAGTCTCGGTAGAGGGTCTGACGCCATGCTTTGTAAGGGTGGTGGATTGGCAGTATCGGTAGAGGGTCTGACACCATGCTAGGGTGGTGGATTGGCAGTCTCGGTAGAGGGTCTGACACCATGCTAGGGTGGTGGATTGGCAGTGTCGGTAGAGGGTCGGACACCATGCTTTGTAAGGGTGGTGGATTGGCAGTATCAGTAGAGGGTCTGACACCATGCTAGGTTGGTGGATTGGCAGTGTCGGTAGAGGGTCGGACGCCATGCTTTGCAGCAAAGAGTTACGGCCCTTTATGGTCTGAGTTCAAATCCCGCCGAGGTTAACTTTGCCTTTCATCTTTATGGGGTCGATAAAATAAAATACCAGTAATACACTGGGATAATTGCTGGCCTTGTGCCTAAAGTAGAAACAAATATTTTATACAACTACAAAGACAAAATTCTGGAAAATATTTGGCTGGACAAAACAAAAAAAACAAAAAAAAACAGACAAAATACGTAAGGTGAAAAGTTGCATGGAAGAAATGTTAAAACGTACATAGCATACATATGTGTACTGACAAGAATTTTACCTTTCATCCTCACCGGTAAAATAAAGTACCAGTAATACACTTGAATTGATTTAATCTACTATCCCCTTCCCCCAAATTGTTGGCCTTGTGCCTAAATCAGAAACCAATATTTAGCAACACATGAGGGCGGTGGAGTGGCAGTATTGCTAGGATGTCGGATAACATGCTTTGTGGCATAGAGTTACGCCCCTTTACATTCTGAGATCAAATTCCGCCTAGGTAAACTTTGCCTTTGATACTTACGGAGTCGATAAAATAAAGTACCAGTAACACATTGGAGTCGATTTAATTAACTTATTCCCCTCCCCCCTAAAATGATTGGCCTGGTGACACACTGAAACAGGGCAGTAGACAGCAGACTCGTTAAATGACTGACAAATGTTAAATTGTATTTCTTTCGGCTCTTTACTCTCTGAGTTCAAATCCCACCGAAGTCAATTCTGCTTATCATCCTTCTAAGGTCAATAAAATAAAGTACCAGTCAATATGGCGTCATAGCAGTATCGATAGAGCGTCAGACAACATGCTTTACGGCATAGAGTCACGGCTCTTTACGTTCTGACTTCAAATTCCGAGGTTAGCTATGTTTTTCATCCTTACGGGCTCGATAAAATAAAGTACCAGTCACACACTGGGGTTGATTTGATCAACTTTCCTCTTCCCTGAAAATTGTTGGCCTTGTGCTTAAATCAGAACCCAATATAATCAACTTTCCTTTTCTCCAGCCCCCGGACACCCAAAACTACTGGCCTTCTACAAACATTAGAAACCAATGTTTGTCAATAATATATATGGGAAGAAGAATCGGTGGAGTGCCGGGCTAGAATGATATGTAGTATTTAGTTATCTACCTTTACACTGTAACATTAATTCACGATATCGACGAGTTTGAATTTTCTACAATTGGACACAATAAAATATAATACTGTGGTCAATATTACACTGTGTGGTGTAATACTAACTATTATAACTACACGTGTGGTCAATATTACACTGTGTGGTGTAATACTAACTATTATAACTACACGTGTGGTCAATATTACACTGTGTGGTGTAATACTAACTATTATAACTACACGTGTGGTCAATATTACACTGTATGGTGTAACACTAACTATTATAACTACACGTGTGGTCAATATTACACTGTGTGGTGTAATACTAACTATTATAACTACACGTGTGGTCAATATTACACTGTGTGGTGTAATACTAACTATTATAACTACACGTGTGGTCAATATTACACTGTGTGGTGTAATACTAACTATTATAACTACACATGTGGTCAATATTACACTGTGTGGTGTAATACTAACTATTATAACTACACATGTGGTCAATATTACACTGTGTGGTGTAATACTAACTATTATAACTACACGTGTGGTCAATATTACACTGTGTGGTGTAATACTAACTATTATAACTACACATGTGGTCAATATTACACTGTGTGGTGTAATACTAACTATTATAACTACACATGTGGTCAATATTACACTGTGTGGTGTAATACTAACTATTATAACTACACGTGTGGTCAATATTATACTGTGTGGTGTAATACTAACTATTATAACTACACGTGTGGTCAATATTTCACTGTATGGTGTAATATTAACTATTATAACTACACATGTAATCAATATTACACTGTATGGTGTAATACTAACTATTATAACTACACGTGTGGTCAATATTACACTGTGTGGTGTAATACTAACTATTATAACTACACATGTCGTCAATATTACACTGTGTGCTGTAATACTAACTATTATAACTACACGTGTGGTCAATATTACACTGTGTGGTGTAATACTAACTATTATAACTACACGTGGGGTCAATATTACACTGTGTGGTGTAATACTAACTATTATAACTACACATGTGGTCAATATTACACTGTGTGGTGTAATACTAACTATTATAACTACACGTGTGGTCAATATTACACTGTGTGGTGTAATACTAACTATTATAACTACACATGTGGTCAATATTATACTGTGTGGTGTAATACTAACTATTATAACTACACGTGTGGTCAATATTACACTGTATGGTGTAACACTAACTATTATAACTACACCTGGGTTCAATATTACACTGTGTGGTGTAATACTAACTATTATAACTACACATGTGGTCAATATTACACTGTGTGGTGTAATACTAACTATTATAACTACACGTGGGGTCAATATTACACTGTGTGGTGTAATACTAACTATTATAACTACACGTGTGGTCAATATTACACTGTGTGGTGTAATACTAACTATTATAACTACACGTGTGGTCAATATTACACTGTGTGGTGTAATACTAACTATTATAACTACACGTGTGGTCAATATTACACAGCGTGGTGTAATACTAACTATTATAACTACACGTGTGGTCAATATTACACTGTGTGGTGTAATACTAACTATTATAACTACACGTGTGGTCAATATTACACTGTGTGGTGTAATACTAACTATTATAACTACACATGTGGTCAATATTACACTGTGTGGTGTAATACTAACTATTATAACTACACATGTGGTCAATATTACACTGTGTGGTGTAATACTAACTATTATAACTACACATGTGGTCAATATTACACTGTGTGGTGTAATACTAACTATTATAACTACACATGTGGTCAATATTACACTGTGTGGTGTAATATTAACTATTATAACTACACATGTGGTCAATATTACACTGTATGGTGTAATACTAACTATTATAACTACACATGTGGTCAATATTACACTGTGTGGTGTAATACTAACTATTATAACTACACATGGGGTCAATATTACACTGTGTGGTGTAATACTAACTATTATAACTACACATGTGGTCAATATTACACTGTGTGGTGTAATACTAACTATTATAACTACACATGTGGTCAATATTACACTGTGTGGTGTAATACTAACTATTATAACTACACGTGGGGTCAATATTACACTGTGTGGTGTAATACTAACTATTATAACTACACATGTGGTCAATATTACACTGTGTGGTGTAATACTAACTATTATAACTACACGTGTGGTCAATATTACACTGTGTGGTGTAATACTAACTATTATAACTACACATGTGGTCAATATTACACTGTGTGGTGTAATACTAACTATTATAACTACACATGTGGTCAATATTACACTGTGTGGTGTAATACTAACTATTATAACTACACATGTGGTCAATATTACACTGTGTGGTGTAATACTAACTATTATAACTACACATGTGGTCAATATTACACTGTGTGGTGTAATACTAACTATTATAACTACACATGTGGTCAATATTACACTGTGTGGTGTAATACTAACTAGTATAACTACACATGTGGTCAATATTACACTGTGTGGTGTAATACTAACTAGTATAACTACACATGTGGTCAATATTACACTGTGTGGTGTAATACTAACTATTATAACTACACATGTGGTCAATATTACACTGTGTGGTGTAATACTAACTATTATAACTACACGTGTGGTCAATATTACACTGTGTGGTGTAATACTAACTATTATAACTACACGTGTGGTCAATATTACACTGTGTGGTGTAATACTAACTATTATAACTACACGTGTGGTCAATATTACACTGTGTGGTGTAATACTAACTATTATAACTACACATGTGGTCAATATTACACTGTGTGGTGTAATACTAACTATTATAACTACACATGTGGTCAATATTACACTGTGTGGTGTAATACTAACTATTATAACTACACATGTGGTCAATATTACACTGTGTGGTGTAATATTAACTATTATAACTACACATGTGGTCAATATTACACTGTGTGGTGTAATACTAACTATTATAACTACACATGTGGTCAATATTACACTGTGTGGTGTAATACTAACTATTATAACTACACATGTGGTCAATATTACACTGTGTGGTGTAATACTAACTATTATAACTACACATGGGGTCAATATTACACTGTGTGGTGTAATACTAACTATTATAACTACACATGTGGTCAATATTACACTGTGTGGTGTAATACTAACTATTATAACTACACATGGGGTCAATATTACACTGTGTGGTGTAATACTAACTATTATAACTACACATGTGGTCAATATTACACTGTGTGGTGTAATACTAACTATTATAACTACACGTGTGGTCAATATTACACTGTGTGGTGTAATACTAACTATTATAACTACACGTGTGGTCAATATTACACTGTGTGGTGTAATACTAACTATTATAACTACACGTGTGGTCAATATTATACTGTGTGGTGTAATACTAACTATTATAACTACACATGTGGTCAATATTACACTGTGTTGTGTAATACTAACTATTATAACTACACATGGGGTCAATATTACACTGTGTGGTGTAATACTAACTATTATAACTACACGTGTGGTCAATATTATACTGTGTGGTGTAATACTAACTATTATAACTACACGTGGGGTCAATATTACACTGTGTGGTGTAATACTAACTATAATAACTACACGTGGGGTCAATATTACACTGTGTGGTGTAACACTAACTATTATAACTACACATGTGGTCAATATTACACTGTGTGGTGTAATACTAACTATTATAACTACACGTGGGGTCAATATTACACTGTGTGGTGTAACACTAACTATTATAACTACACATGTGGTCAATATTACACTGTGTGGTGTAATACTAACTATTATAACTACACGTGGGGTCAATATTACACTGTGTGGTGTAACACTAACTATTATAACTACACATGTGGTCAATATTATACTGTATGGTGTAATACTAACTATTATAACTACACGTGGGGTCAATATTATACTGTATGGTGTAATACTAACTATTATAACTACACATGTGGTCAATATTACACCGTGTGGTGTAATACTAACTATTATAACTAGACCCATGTGGTCAATATTATTCTGTGTGGTGTAATACTAACTATTATAACTACACATGTGATCAATATTACACTGTGTGGTGTAATACTAACTATTATAACTACACATGTGGTCAATATTATTCTGTATGGTGTAATACTATTATAACTACACGTGTGGTCAATATTATACTGTATGGTGTAATACTAACTATTATAACTACACGTGTGGTCAATATTATACTGTGTGGTTTAATACTAACTATTATATCTACACATGTGGTCAATATTACACTGTATGGTGTAATACTAACTATTATAACTACACATGTGGTCAATATTACACTGTGTGGTTTAATACTAACTATTATAACTACACGTGTGGTCAATATTACACTGTATTGTGTAATACTAACTATTATAACTACACGTGTGGTCAATATTTCACTGTATGGTGTAATATTAACTATTATAACTACACATGTAATCAATATTACACTGTATGGTGTAATACTAACTCTTATAACTACACGTGTGGTCAATATTATACTGTGTGGTGTAATACTAACTATTACAACTACACATATGATCAATATTATTCTGTATGGTGTAATACTAACTATTATAACTACGCATGTGATCAATATTACACTGTGTGGTGTAATACTAACTATTATAACTACACGTGGGGTCAATATTATTCTGTATGGTTTAATACTAACTATTATAACTACACACATGTAGTCAATATTACACTGTGTGGTGTAATACTAACTATTATAACTACACATGTGGTCAATATTATTCTGTATGGTGTAATATTAACTATTATAACTACACACATGTGGTCAATATTACACTGTGTGGTGTAATACTAACTATTATAACTACACATGGGGTCAATATTACACTGTGTGGCGTAATACTAACTATTATAACTACACATGTGGTCAGTATTACACTGTGTGGTGTAATACTAACTATCATATATCTACACATATGTGACCAGTATTACACTGTGCGGTGTAATACTAACTATTATATACCTATATATGTTGTAATACTAATTATTTTAACTATATATGTTGTAATACTATTATAATTATATATGTTGTAATACTAACTATTATATATATATATATATATATGTTGTAATAGTAACTATTATAACTATATATGTTATACTACTAAATATTATAACTACATGTGTCATCAGAATCTCACAGTATGTTGTATATCATAAAAGAGAATCTGGTCTCCGTCTGTCTGTCCATCACAAAATATATGTAGAAGGAGGAGGAAAGGGTAAGAGTGAAATGTCGTTGTGTTGAGAGAGAAACACAGTGAAAGAGAGAATGTGTGTGTGTGAAAGAGAAGAGGATCGTTTATGACGTCAGAATGAAAGTGAGGACGACAGACTTAAAAAAAAAGAATTTTAAGTGCAAATCTGTCAATACGTTAGTTACAGTGAGAGAGAGAAAGAGCGAAAGCGAGGGTGAGAAAGAGAGTGTGTGTGTGTGTGTGTGTGTGTGTGTGTGTGTGTGTGTGTGTGTGTGTGTGTGTGTGTGTGTGTGTGTGTGTGTGTGTGTTTGTGTGTGTGTGTGTGTGTGTGTGTGTGTGTGTGTGTGTGTGTGTGTGTGTGTGTGTGTGTGTGGAAGATAGTTTAAAACGTAATTCAGCTAATTGACGTATTTCAAGTTTTTTATTAAAAACGCTGGAATTTTAAGTGCGTCACCTGTGTGTGTATGTGGTGAGTGTGTGTGTCTGGTGTGAGTGTTAAATATTTTGGCGCTAGTTTTAACTGTGCATTTATAAACTATGTTTTTGTCTAAACAATTATTTTGTAAAGGGCAGTTTGATTTGATTCTACAGTTACAATTATTAGAGTTATTGTTGTTCAGAACGGTACCATTATTCTGAGTATTGTTGTTAGAAATATTATTATTGCTATTTTGGTTAGTTTGGTTAGGGTTTAAATTTAAGTTTCTATTATTAATTCTATTTATATTTTGTGCTATGTTCATAGTATAGTAGTAGAGTAGGATAGTTTTATAGTGTGTCTGTTAAAAATAGAGTGGTATCTATGGGTTTTAGGAAAACATTTATCTAGTGCTTTAAAGAATAGCTTTGCTAAAGGTGTTTTAACGCTTAATTAGAATGGGGGAGAGTACCAAATAATATTTCTAGTTCTAGTTTTTTTGTTTGGTTTAGTGTCTAAGTTAATACTTGGATGATATATTATGTTATTGTTATCTATGTATTTAATTCTATTTGAGTATCCTGCTGTATGTAAAACTTCATTATAATATTCAGCCTTATCAAAAATATTTTTATTAGCGGAGATGCGTGAAATCCTTTGTTGGACGCTATTGACAATAGTGTTTTTAATACTTCTAGGATGATTAGAATTGAAACTTACATAATTTAAATGTTCGTTAATTTTATGGAAAGGATAGTAAAGATCTGTGCTAAGGTTTAAAGTTACATCTAATAAGTTAACGATTTTGTAGTTATTCCCTATTTCTAACTTAAGATTGTAGTTGTTGAAAAATTGTATTATGGATTTTCTTTTCCTATTAATATCACTATTGTTATGGTTTTCAGTTAAAAGCAACATATCGTCACGATATAAACCTCCAGTCATCTCTGGCATTTTCCTATGCAGTACATTATTAATAAATAATCCAACCAGGTCTGTAAGTTGCGCCGAGTCAGATGATCCCATAGTGATATCAAAATTGTTTTTTCTGTCGGCTCTTGTCCAGAGATGATTATTAAATTCTATTAGTGTTTTACGTGCTGTTAGAATTATATTCATTTCGTCACTAGATAAGTCTGAATGTTTAGATGCGTATTTTATCTGATGATAGCGTACCAACATTTTTGGTACCCTTGAAATATATATAATAGAAAAAATATGGTTTTATAAATATAGTTTCTATTTATTTAATATCATTGTATATTATACTCCAGAAAACTTGTTGAGTGCTCTGAATCAGTTATAAACATTTATATTTGTTGAATTACCAACAAATTGAATATCCCTTCTGCTTATATATATATATATATATATATATATATATATATATATATATATATATATATATATATATATATATATATATATATACACAATATTTTATAGTTATGTTGCTAGTTGTTTGTGTACGTGTGTGTCTGTGTCTGCGTGTCTATGTGTCTCTGTGTGTATGTATCTGTATATGTATGTATCTGTGTGAACATGTATGTGTCTGTGTATGTATGTATCTGTCTGTGTGTATGCGTGTATGTGTGTGTGTAAGTGTGTGTGTATGTGTGTGTATATGTGTGTGTATGTGTGTATGTGTGTGTAAGTGTGTGTGTATGTTTGTATGTGTATGTGTGTGTATATGTGTGTGTGTGTGTGTGTGTATCTACAGGAAACGTAGCGACGGGTTTCTTCTACTATTTATTATAACTCCATAGGATGTCAGTCTGTGATATTTGACTGAAGGAACTACGGCACTCTCAGCAAGAGAGAACGAATCCACCAATTGATTAGTTTCGATTTTCGTTAAAGACTCGTTTACTCATCACATTATCCATACAATGTTGTTATGAATGAAGGTATATATATATAACAGATATAAAATAAAATAAAATAAATAAGTCAAATGTTTAAAATTTGGCTTCGTTTATTACTGCTATATATATTTCGGTGACAGCCATCTTTGGCTGTGACATCTTCAGCTGAAGATGGCTGTCACCGAAATATATATAGCAGTAATAAACGAAGCCAAATTTTAAACATTTGACTTATTTATTTTATTTTATTTTACATTACTCCGGAGTAACCAAACTAACCTGCGCACTTCGTCGAGTGCTCCACTCTGCATACTGAGGTGTTGGTATACAACCAGCATATACTCAAAATTTATAACAGATATATGTAGATATATACATAGATATATGTTTTGTACTACTTACTCTTGACAACTTGAAAGACATAGATAAACAATGGATGAGAAGTGTTCCGTGAAAGACGAGACTAGTCAGTTCTATCAATATTTCAAACTGCCCAAGTCCTGAGGGGTTATCCACGCAGTTTATTTTCACAATGAGGCTAAATGGAGGTTTATAAAGCATATTGTATATGACTAAAGCATGTATGTATGTTCTCTTACTCTTAATTTCGAGTACATTTTTTACTGGCCACCTTCCTGGGGGCAAGGTTGTAAAAATAAAAAAAAGGAATTGTCATCTCTTGAATCGCAAGAATGTTTTGCAAATTTTGAAGGTGCCAGCTGTCGGTGCCATTTGTAGTCTATGAATTAGGGAACTGCGCTCTTTGTCCACAAATCGAAGTTCAGTTATATTTTGGTCCAAGCGGGTTGGTATATAACCTGTAGCTCCAATAATGATGAGTATAAAGCTGAAAGTGTATCTTGGATACTGGATCTGCAAACTCCTCCTCAATGGTCCGTATTTTTCTTACAACGTTGACATCAAATGTGCAGCTGATCTCTACAACAGAGCATGTTTTTAATGTGTGGTCCCCAATAACTATATCACACCAACTTTAATTTGGTGGAAGATTTTATTTTAAGGTTCCACCAGTATTCTTTAGTGCCATCTATCTCAACATATTCCTCCTTATTTGTTTTTAATTTTGTTTTCTTAAGTGTGTTCCAGAAGGTTCTAGCTATAACATCGTGTCTCATAGGGAGGTAGTATTTTGCATGTATGTATGTATGTATGTATGTATGTATGTATGTATGTATGTATGTATGTATGTATGTATGTATGTATGTATGTATGTCAGGTCACCAGTTGGTGCTACTGGTAACATGTATCCCAGTACAACCTGTCTCATGGTCGGGTCGTTGGCGACTAAACTGGCAACCCCACCAAGGTTTCTTGGTGAGGAGGGTGACTTTGGACATCCTGCAGGACTAAAAACAAAACCTGTCAAAGGGCAAAGGAGCTCTTAAGAGTCAATGGCCATCCAAAATTACCGGGAGAGATGACCCCTTAGCCTTTGTCAAGGCAGAATTCTAGGAGAAGGAAAACTCTGATATAGGACCTGCAACCCTGATGGTATCCAATGATGTTGACTTGTTCTTTTTGGTAAATATCATCTTGGTTAAGAGACTGGGACTGGCTTTGTGCAGTGCCTTTGCTCACTATAAAAGCTTCACGGCACAGGCATTGCTTTATATCTGGAGATCTCTCTGCACTTGTCGTCACATGGCACCAAAGGCAAAGCACTATGTGTCAATAACTGTCACAAGTGTAGTGTTTGTACCAGAGTTTTCAAGTCGCTGGCTGGACTAAAAAGTCACTCGTTGAGCGCATCGGTAGGGGTTCTCCTACATGGATATAAAGTAGTGGCCGTACTCGAAAACGAGTTGGCAGCCACCATGTATGTATGTATATACGTATGTATGTATATACGTATGTATATATATATATATATATATATATATATATATATATATATATATATATATATATATATATATATATATATATATATATATATATATATATATATATATATATATACAGAGAGAGAGAGAGAAATGTACGCATGTGTGTGTGTGTATATTCACACACACACACACACATATATGTATAAATAAATATACATATATATGTGTGTGTGTCTGAGTGAGAATGAGTGTGCATGTGTGTTTGAACTGTTGTTGTCCCAAATGCAAATGACTATAATAATAGTCGATTGTTCTAAATAGACAGGAGCAGGTGGACAAAGGCGCCATCACTCGGATATATATATATATATATATATATATATATATATATACATGTATCTATATATATATGTGTGTGTGTGTGTGTGTGTGTGTGTGTGTGTGTGTGTGTGTGTGTGTGTGTGTGTGTGTGTGTGTGTGTGTGTGAGTGTGTGCTGTGTTGTGTGTGTTTGTTGTGTGTGTGTGTGTGTGTGTGTGTGTGTGTGTGTGTGTGTGTGTGTGTGTCTTTGTATGTTAATGTACGCGTGTGTATGTGTGTGTGTATATATGTGTGTGTGTGGGTGGACCAGTATTTTTTTCTGGTAAAATGGTGTACATTATTCGATATTTTCAGTAAAATCGATTCTCTCAATAGAACATCAAAAACCTTAATAATAAAAGGTGTGAAATGATATATAGTATTGGCATAACACCAAGGTGTGTGTGTGTGTCCAGATTGTACGTACTGCAAGGGGAATCCATTAGGCCTTGCCGTATTGGAGTACCTGTGCACAAATATGTATCTGGAGTGTGTCCAGAAATTGTATACCTGTGTACAAATATGTATCTGGAGTGTGTCCAGATTGTACGTACTGCAAGGGGAATTCATTAGGCTTTGCCGTATTGGAATACCTGTGCACAAATATGTATGTGCCCATCAGTGTGCAATGCATGTATGCGTTTATGTATGTGTGTGTGTCGGCACGTTTATATCTATAGACATCAAAAGGTATGCAAATTTGTGTATATTTGTGTTGCACCATAGAACATATGTGTTTACGTATGTCATTGTGTTTATATGTGGGTAGAGATGTATGCTGATGTAGGTATGTATGTTGACGTGTGTATGTTGTGGGTTCGTCTTAGGGAGAAGTGTTTAGACGGGGTCCGTATTTGTTAATAAAGTAAGATTCCTTGCTGATGCGCTGGGTGTGGGTGGCATTATCTTTAAATTTGTAGAGGGGAAAGATTCTGAAGTCGGGATGATTTGGGGCGGCACAGGTATCAATGTGTTCACTCAGTGGTATTTTCCTGTATTCCCGTATTTTAATTTGGGATCTATGGACAGTCATGCGTTGGCGGAGGCTGTTTTGGGTCTGGCCTATGCATTGTTCTCGACAACCTGAGCAAGTTAATACATATATTAGATTTTCTGATGCACATGTGAAATTGTGTTTTACTATAAAACGTTGTCCTTTGAAATAGAATTCCGAACCCTCTATTAGGTTGATGCAAATGCCACAGTTGGGTCTATCGTATTTTTTTACTGTGGGTTTTGTTGTTGTGGTTGGCAATACTTTGGCATGTGTTAGGATGTTTTTCATTGACTTAGATTGTCTTTTGCTGTTTATGATATCGTGTATTCGTAGGATTTGGTTCATTCTATGGTCCTTTTTCAACATAGGGATGTTCTGGAGAATGGTGTCAAAGGCCTCATTGGTGAAGGGGTTGTGTGTGGAGATGTATGGAAGAGCTTTTAGTTTCGGTTGATTTACTTTAGGGTGTCTAAGGTCCTGGGTACTGAGTTTTAGGGCACGTTGGATTCCATTGTCAATTAGTGATGCAGGGTAGTCCCTGCCTATGAGTGTGTCCTTTAGTTCTTGTAGCCGTAAGTAGCAGGTGTTTTTATTGGAGACTATAGTACAGATTCTCTTGACTAAGTTGTAGGGAATATTAATTTTAACGTGTCTAGGGAGGCAAGAGTTGAAAGGAAGATATTGCTTGGAGTCTGTGGGCTTGTAGTATATGTCTGTTTCTATTTTTTTGTTATGGATCTTAATGAGGATGTCGAGGAAGGGGAGTTGTTGATGGCTGTATTCCATCGTGAAGTTAATATTCGTGTTGAGCCCATTTATAAGGGTGTGAAATTCTACCGACCAATCAAAATTGTTTTGACCACAAGAAATTTTGCAACACGAATTGGCGCAAAACTTATTTTAATACCGCTGGAGCCACTTTTTTAACATAAAAACAGGTAGAATTCCCAAAACTAATCAGATCAGAGCAAACATCACGGACGCTCTATCTCAAAATTATTTTTGAAAAGCATTAGAAATGCGCAACCGGTAAAACTTAAAACCAAAACTTAATACTAACCAATACTATTACTAATTCTCACTTATTCGTAATTAAACTATTTTTCACTGTGAATAATTTGTCAGCATTTTCTATTCCGTTTACCAATATATCATAACTTGTGTGTTACACCTCTATTCTTTTAAATATATATATATATATATATATATATATAATATATATATATATATATATATATATATATATATATATATATATATAAATGTAAGTATGTATGTATACGTACATACATATATGTATACAGACGTACAGTAGCATGCATATATATATATATATATATATATATATATATATATATATATACATATATACATACAGGTACACATACATATATGCACGCATCAGTTTAGCGGACGCTTATTATAACGCCGCTTTGTTCGTTTGTAAACAAACTGAACAGCCTGAATTTATGCCATACGGTGTTAAGGCAACCACGTCACCTTTTTGTTCAACACTGACACAGGAACGATGTACTAGTTTCAAGCTTGTTAGCTATCATCAGCACCGTTTACCCATCTGCCAGATAGTTGAACGTTCGAAAGTATATACTTTCCTTATGAAAATTAACGGCTGAGCAGCCTAATTTGCATATTGAGTGAGTTAAATCGGTCAGACATACCGAAAACGATAAGTTGAAAAAAAATGAAAACGAAATTTCATTTCTCACTCTTTGTATGGCACTTACTTAAATGTAAGTATGTATGTATACGTACATACATATATGTATACAGACGTACAGTAGCATATACATAGTCTGTATACATATATGTATGTACGTATACAAACATACTTACATTTAAGTAAGTGCCATACAAAGAGTGAGAAATGAAATTTCGTTTTCATTTTTTTTCAACTTATATATATATATATATATATATATATATATATATATATATATATATATATATATATATATATTACGATCAAAAACCTTATGTTACTGAAATACATACAAGCATTCATACATACGTACGTACATACATAAAAACATACATACATACATACATACATACATACATACATATATACATACATACATACATACATACATGGTGGCTGCCAACTCGTTTTCGAGTACGGCCACTACTTTATATCCATGTAGGAGAACCCCTACCGATGCGCTGAACGAATGTGACTTTTTAGTCCAGCCAGCGACTTGAAAACTCTGGTACAAAGACTACACTTGTGACCATTATTGACACATAGTGCAGGGCCCATGGTACCATGTGATGACAAGTGCAGAGAGATCTCCAGACATACATACATACATACATACATACATACATACATACATACATACATACATAAAAACATTCATACATACATACATGCGTATAAATATACGTTATATTGCTTTCGTATTTTCGTAGTCATGTGAGCATGTATATATGTGTATATGTATGTGTATATATGTGTATATATATGTGTATATATACACATATGTGTGGGGAGGGTATATGGGTGTTATATATATATATATATATGGATGGTAACTATTGGGTCGTTATGTAAATATAATCGTGTCAAAGAAAATAACCTTCGGGGGACGATATCGGCGCCATTTTGAAGATAATATAAATTTATATGATTAACTTGGAATGCCAGTATAAACACCCGGCATGCATATACACATAAGTACATACATGCATACATACACACACACATACATACATACACATACACATACATACATACATACATACATACATACATACATACATACATACATACATACATACATATCATCTTAACCAAGATGATATTTACCAAAAAGAAGAACAAGTCAACATCATTGGATACCATCAGGGTTGCAGGTGTTATATCAAAGTTTTCCTTCTCCTAGAATTCTGCCTTGACAAAGGCTAAGGGGTCATCTCTCCCGGTGATTTTGGATGACCATTGATTCTTAAGAGCTCCTTTGCCCTTTGATATATATGCATACATATAATATATATACATGGTGGATGCCAACTCGTTTTCGAGTACGGCCACTACTTTATATCCATGTAGGAGAACCCCTACTGATGCGCTGAACGAGTGTGACTTTTTAGTCCAGCCAGCGACTTGAAAACTCTGGTACAAACACTACACTTGTGACAATTATTGACACATAGTGCTGGGCCCTTGGTACCATGTGATGACAAGTGCAGAGAGATCTCCAGATATAAAGCAATGCCTGTGCCGTGAAGCTTTTATAGTGAGCAAAGGCACTGCACAAAGCCAGTCCCACTCTCTTAACCAAGATGATATTTACCAAAAAGAAGAACAAGTCAACATCATTGGATACCATCAGGGTTGCAGGTGTTATATCAAAGTTTCCCTTCTCCTAGAATTCTGCCTTGATAAAGGCTAAGGGGTCATCTCTCTCGGTGATTTTGGATGACCATTGACTCTTAAAAGCTCCTTTGCTCTTTGATATATATACAGACATATAATATATATACATGGTGGCTGCCAACTCGTTTTCGAGTACGGCCACATACAACTCAAAACATACACATCCACACATACAATAACATGCAGACATACATATCTGCCTAGTTGATGTTGTGTCAATTCCAATGAGAGAGTCTTGTGTCTATGTTAGAAACCGACTCTCTCTCTATTGGTAAAAATTTGTGAAATTATAAAACTAGAACATATATACATACATAATAACATAATACATATATAAATACATATTACATACATATACATACTTTACATGTATAAATATATATACATATATATATATATATATATATATATATATATATATATATATATATATATATATATATATATATATATATATATAATCAGAACAAAGTGGAGATGTTATATTTGATATTTATTGCTCAACCCGGTTACAAATGTTTCCCAGGCATTCGGCTCGTGATCTGGGGTCATCCCAGACCAGGTTCCAAGTCTGCCTGATCCTCAGACCAGTGTTACCGCAACAAAAATCACATCAAAGGCGAACCAGACACAAACAAGCCTTTAGAATGACCAATCACGGGCCTAGAATCCAACGGACACACGTAACCCGAGTATTACAAGAAACTAACCGTTATAAACAAAGACAAAAACAACAAATATATGTGATCGCACGCACATACACACACACACATACATAAAATACGCACACACACCCACACCCCCACACACACATACACACATACGTAGAAATTGTACATGACCATATATATATATACATACCCACACACGTACATACATATACATATACACATCCTCACACACACATACATATACATACACATACATATAAATACACGAATTTATATATGCATACATACATCATAAAAACACACGCAAAAAAATGCCAGATTTTACCCTCAAATTCCTGCCGAAGTTCATTGTGAGGGGGGTTCATACGGGATTTGAAGTAACCCTTTATATCCGAAGGGTCAGCGTCAGGTGTGATGCAGTCCGTGGCGGTGGCGTGGTCAAAAAGGTCAGCACGCCACTGCAACCGTTATGTAAATGAATCCGTGTACTGTACTGGATAGCAACACTTACCTGTGTAGGATGGAACAGTACACGGACTCATTGACCTAACGGTTGCGGTCTGTTCTAACCCCTGAGGCTCATCAAGTCGGAGCTTATCTCAGTTTCACTGGCATTAAGCAACTTAAAGTAAAAGACTCTTCCCCGCTTCTATCACAGTGTTAACACAAACTGAGGTTTGTGTACACATTTTCAATTGTTTTGACTGGAGCAATATGAAATGAAGAGCTTTGCTGAACAACACAACGCGCCACCCAGTCTAAGAATCGAACCCATGACATTACGATCGTAAACCAAATACACTAACCACTACGTGGGCATTCACTGTCTTCATACAAATAAAAACGGCTTGTCAAAACCGAAGAACCAAGCTGTTTTAGGTCTATGATTGAGATGATGACTACTCTCCCAATTTTAGGGGTCTAGCTGGCTTATTTTAAAAGAACAGGCCAAATATTCAGGGCCCTTTTGAGGCTTCTCCTTTCTCGGACCGATATCCTGGCTAAGTCCATCTCTTGTAGGTTCTATATAATCATACTTATATACGTATATATGAGTTCAAATCCCGCCGCGGTTAACTTTTCCTTTCATCCTTACGGGGTTGATAAAATAAAGTACCAGTAATACACTGATGTCGATTTAATCGACTTTCCCCTCCCCAAAATTACTGGCATTGTGCCTATACTAGAAATCATACTTATATACGGATATACATGTACGTGTATGTAGACATACTTATATACGTATATATAATATATACTTATATACATACGCACATGCATACATACATTCATGATGGCTGCCCCCCTCGTTATCGAGTATGGCAATTGCACGAGAAAAAATAAAAACATAATAATAATAATAATAATTGTTTCTACTTTTTGGCACAAGGCCAGCAATTACCCAGTGTATTACTGGTACTTTATTTTATTTATTATAATAATAATAATAATAATAATAATAATAATAATAATAATAATAATAATAACGACAACAACAATGTTTTCTTTATTAACCACAAGGGTTCACATAAAGTAGACATTAAGGACAGTACAGGACAATACAGGACGGTACAAATGGGCATTTCTGCGTGTAAAAAAACAGAGGTTGAAATAAAATAACAAAGAAAAATTCCCCAATAGGGGGGAGACTTCCAAGGGACATTTGTGGAGAAAGCCCATTAAAAGACCACAGTGGCCCTGACCACCAGGGCAAGTGCCCTCTCCCAGTTTTCCACCTTTAATTTACAGACACATACTCAGAGAAGGCCCATTCATTCGGGCCATACTTGCTTCTCTCACCCATCTTTCAACAAAATGCTGGGAAGAGAGCACTTCCCTCTCTACCCTGATTTTCCGTTTCAAATGAAATTTGAAAAAGTTAATCAGGGCATCACCGAAGAGGTAAGTGCTCGTCTTCAGCCCTTTCAAACGTGTCCACCATACTATCTCTTTCGCTATGGCCACCAGACAGATAAAAACTGCCTGCCCTTCCAGGCTAAAGGAAGGGGGCGGGGCAATCCTCACGATGGACTCAGCTGATAGCTGGATCCGTCCTACACGTGACAGCAGGTGTTCGACATAAACCCACAAGTCAGCAATGCTCGGACACTGGACGAGTGCGTGCAGGATGGTTTCGTCGCCCTGCGCGCATCTCGGACATGCCCGGCTGACGGCACCTCCATGCCTGTAGAGTTTATCCCGAACTGGCAAAGCTCCTCGGTAGCACTGCCAGGCCAGGGATTTCTGGAAGTTGTCCATAGGCCCCGGCCCGAAAGTCCTTCCGAAGAGATTGGCTAGTTGATTTTCGTCGACGCCTAGAGTTTCTCCAAGTACGTCGTCGCTCTTCCCCTCCACTAATCCCCTATAGAACGCCAAGGTGGAGTTTCCACCGATCACATTGCCCGATTGGTCGAGGGCTGTGAGCGCCTGAAGACATTCCAGTCTCCAAGCGCTCCCTCTCGGTCTTCGCTTGACCCAGGACTGCAGCTCCGTCAAGGAGACGAGCTGGGGAAAAACGTGTCTTGCAAACGGCGACCACACCTGATCACCGTCGAGGAAGAGGTGGAGATGTCGTAGCCTGAGCGCGTGTCTGCGCATCATCAGCCACGGCATGCCCAGCCCTCCACGTAGCGGGTGTTGACAGCAGATGGACCGCCTGACCATCGGAGCGCGTCCCTTCCACAAGAAGCGAAAGAGCAAACGCTCCAGCGCAGTCAGGCGGGGCTTAGGACAAGGTACGACGGTCGGGCGGTAGTAGATGACGGATGCGATGTACGCATTCGCCACCTCCGCTCGACCTTTCAGGGATAGCTTCCTCTCCGCCCATTTCTGGGTGAGAGAAGCCACCCTGCTCGTCACCTCGTCCCAGTTTTTGTCCGTCTGGAGGTCTGGACCGAACCAGACCCCCAGCAATTTAACCGGTCCGTCCGTCCAGCGCCCGACGACGCTGTTGGACGGCATGGACCTGCCTCTCCAGGTGCCGAGCTGCAGGCCCACTGACTTTTCCTGGTTGATCATTGCTCCTGTCACCGCTTCGTATTCTCTTAGTGTAGTGCCGATCGCCTCGATGTGTTTGGCGTTCGACACCACTACGGTGACATCGTCGGCATATGCTGACACGGATCTTCCGCATCCTAGTTCGCGCGGGACCCCCCTCAACGTCTCCAGTTTGTGCAGTAATGGCTCGAGAGTCAATACGTACAATAGGGACGAGAGGGGACATCCTTGGCGGACCGAGCGCATGATGTTGAACGGTTCCGAAAGGTGACCGTTCACTCTCACTACAGAGCAGATGTCGCTGTGCATGGCAGCGATCCAGCCTCTGAAGACGGGCCCAAAGCCAGCCGCCCTCAGGACTGCCGCTAGGTAACGATGGTCGACCCTATCGAAGGCTTTCGACTGATCTAAATTGATGAAAGACCCACCCGTGCCAGGTTCCCTAGCTACCCTCTCTATGATGTATCGCATGAGGTGGAGGTTGTCGTGGATGGATCTGTCGGGAATGGCGCATGTCTGTGCCTCTCCCACCAGACCACCAACGACAAGCGCCAACCTCTTTGCTAGCACCTTGGCCAAAATCTTGAACTCTGTGTTTAGCAGAGTTATGGGCCTAAAATTATCTATGTTATCCCCCTTGTTCGGATCCTTTCTCAGTAGCGCCACCGCTCCTCGGCTCACAGAGCTGGGAATTCTCCCGTTCTGTTGCCAGTTGCAGTAGACGTCCGCCAAGAGGCCTCCGAACAAGTTTGGCATTTGTACGTAAAGTTCATAGGGCAGACCATCCAAACCAGGCGATTTACCCCTTGTGCAACTAGTCATTGCATCCCGTACTTCAGCGGTTGTTATCGGCTTTTCGCAACACTCCGCCTCAGTGGCCGAAAGCCGCGACAGTCCGTCGAGGTAGACACTAAAGTCCATCCCTCGATCCGGCCCGCCACTGCCTCCGAACAGTTGAGCGAAGTGTCGCTGAAAAGCTTCACACATTTGCCCGGGATCGAGTAGCATGCGCCCGTCGTGGTCCACCAAATACCGGATCGTGGCTTTGTTGCCACGACGCGCCTCCGCCACTCGGGCCCATTGAACGGCTTTCGTCCCCTCGTGTCTGAGAGCACGCACCCTAGCTCTGACAACGCAACCTTCGTGCTTTGCATTGAAGAATTGGTCAAGGGCCAATTTCGCCGCAAGTACGTCGGTCGCGATGCCTTTGCTAAGCGCCTCATCTAATTTTCTAACTAATTCTCCCTCTGCTCTATTTTTCTCTATTGCTAAAGTCTTACTAAACCTAATGGACTCTATTCTAATTGCTCTTTTCAGAGCAAACCACCACTTGTTGTTGACGATGGCCCCCGTCAACGCCCGCTTAACTAGTTCGCTAATCCGGTCTCTGTAGGCCTTGCGCGCTGGTAAGGACGCGTTTAACTTCCAGTAGCCGGGTCCTCGTCTATGAAGCCTATCTAAGTCAAGCACACAGATCACGAATTTGTGGTCCGTGTAGCTTACTATCTTGAATTGTGGACAGCCTATGCTAGACCTATCTATTTCCCTACAAAATACTCTATCTAGATATGATCTGGATGACCCTATGCGGTTTGTCCAAGTCCACATTGGCACATTCGGGAAATCCAATCGGTACCTGTCAGACAGTTCAATACGCCTGAGCAGGTTGGTGAGGCTCTTGCACCCTCCACCCCTATCCGCTAATCCCACACAGTCCCAGCGTGCATCTAAGATCCCGTTCCAGTCGCCCACTAACACTAAAGAGCGCGACGTTCCAAGAAAGGTCTCCAGACGCCGGAAGAAATCAGGCCGCCCTGCTCCTGTCGGGGCATAGACGGCCACTAGCCTGAAAGCTTGCCCGTCTCCGCTGGTCACGTCCAGCACCACCAGCTTACCCTCTGGGTCCAGGAAGATGGCCCGTATGGCGAGATCCAAACCTCTCCGAAAAAGCACAGCAACTCCTCCACCGGATCCAGGACGGCTGGGAGATGCGTACACATCGTAGCCGCCGAAGATCGGTACGAAGGCCCGTGCTTCGGAGATTCTGGTCTCGCTGATGGCCACTACATCTATGTTTAGTGACCTGAGGTCGTTGAGCAGGTGACCCTGCTTCCATGACGACCCCAAGCCACGCGCATTTATGCTGCCTATTCTGAGTGAGGTCATGTTTAAAATAGAGTGGAAAAGATGGGAAAGACCACTTACCGTACTTTTGGTAGAGGAGGGATGGTTTTTACATCCCTTTTCACTTGATCGTCTGGTGAAGGGACCGTTGAATCGTCCCTTCGGCTGGTCGTCGGCTCTTCTAAGAGAATGTATAACGACAACAACAATAATAATAAATACATATATATATATACACACACACACATAAACATATCTACACACACACACATACACACACACACACACACACACACACACACACACACACACACACACACATACACGATAGCAACTAACAGCGCTGCGATCGAATGTGGCTTTTTAGCCCAGCCAATGATTTAAAATGTCTTGCACAGAGTTGGCAACCAAAACATTCACTGGGAATAGTCGGCTGTGGTTGGAGTTCGTGTACTTTTGCATGTCGTTTGAGCCCTCCTGCTGATTTACATTCTCTACCACATGTTTGGCAAGCATGATGAGTAGCATCTCCAACAGCAGCCTGGTAGTCAACCACTGGTCTCACTTTATGACTGCGAAGATGACTTTCGAGTCCAGCCTTGCTTAGGCAGAGTCTCGCACAGACGCTGCATGTCAGCACCATCGGAGGACTCTCGCCGTCTGGAAGTACAACAGCAATGCCCTTCCTCACATCCCGCTTTACTTTCTCGTATGCGATTCGAGATGCCTCAAGGCAACTTTCCCCATACATACATACATGGTGGTTGTCAACTCGTTTTCGAGTACGGCCACTACTTTATATCCATGTAAGAGAACCCCTACCGAAGCGCTGAACGAGTGTGACTTGAAAACTTTGGTAGAAACACTACACTTGTGACAATTATTGACACATAGTGCTGGCCCATGGTACCATGTGGCGACAAGTGCAGAGAGATCTCCAGATATAAAGCAATGCCTGTGCCGTGAAGCTTTTATAGTGAGCAAAGGCACTGCACAAAGCCAGTCCCACTCTCTTAACCAAGATGATATTTACCAAAAAGAAGAACAAGTCAACATCATCTCTCACGGTGATTTTGGATGGCCATTGACTCTTAAGAGCTTTGACAGGTTTTGTTTTTAGTCCTGCAGGATGTCCAAAGTCACCCTCCTCACCAAGAAACCTTGGTGGGGTTGCCAGTTTAGTCGCCAACGACCCGACCATGAGACAGGTTGTACTGGGATACATGTTACCAGTAGCACCAACTGGTGACCTGACATACATACATACATACATACATACATACATACATTTACCAGCAAGCTTCCATTGGCAGAATGCCTGATACCAAAAGAGAATTTCCAGTCAATCACACGCCAGAATCTAATGTATGACTGGTATGCTGCCTGTTTAAAACTATTCCTCTAGAATTACTATTATAATAGGAATTCCTCTGAAGTCGCCATAACAAGAATTTAATCAAAGCCAATCAAACATCTGGTAAAAAACAAGGAATTTTGTGATCTACTGAGTAAATTTTAATTACAGGATTTTAATTTAAGCACAAGGTCAGAAATTTAACCCAACTCCTTGATAGGTATTCTCGGGTGGTTGGAATAAGACGGGTTTGGAATAAGCGGGGGTTCGGAATAAGAAGGGTTAGGAATTTGGAGGGGGGGGGGTTGATTAAATCGACCCAGTGTGTTACTGGGACTTTATTTTATCGACCTCATAAGGATGAAAGTTAAAGCTAACCTCGGTGGTATTTGAATTCAGAACATAAACGGCCATAACTCTATGCTGAAAAGCATGGTGTCCGATGCTCTACCGATTCTGCCAATCCAACGCCTTTGATTTCAAATTATAATAATGATTTCTAATGACTTCTAGCATTAGAACAAGATCAGCAATTGGGAGAAAGGAGATTATTATATCGACACAGCACTTAACTGGTACTTTATTTATCGACCTTGAAGGATGAAGTTCATCTCGGCCGGTTTTAAACTCAGGATGTAATTTAAACAGAGTCGTAATTTAATACTGCAAGGGTTTTTATCCAACACTTTACAAATACCACCAATCCACCGCCTTTATAATCAGTGCTGGATTTAATGGGGGCCAAAGGGAGAATTGCCCTTCACCAACGACGGCCGTACTAATTTATTTGAGCCCTCAACTGGGCTTTTTAGTTTTAGGATGGTTAGAATTTTTTTTTATTTAATACCTGCTTGTGTAACTTTTAAATTACAATTACTTGCGCCAAGTTAACTGTGTATTCTAATTTTTTGTGTCTAAATTGGGCGGGCCCTGCTTATAATAGTTTCTAGCATAGGCACAAAATCAGCAAGTTTTAGGGATGGAGATGTCGATAAAATCGACCCCAGAACTTTTCTAGTACATTGTTTTATCGACCTCAGCAAGATTTGAACTCAGAACGTAAAGGACCGTAACTAGATATTGCAAGGCACCACACTATCATGCGACGGCAAAGGAAGGATTTAGTTACAGATTGGTTGGGCTTGGATTACTAGAAAGAATTTGATTTTATTCACCATTAGTGGGTGCTAGTGATTCTACAGCGTGATAAAAGAGAAATTCCAGAGACCATAATGAAGACAACATGGCTTCTAACTGGTTCATAATTCTGAAACTGAATAGGAGAGGTTAGTGTATTATCTCAGGTAGACTGGAACTGAGTGAGCTGATGGGGATTTCAAGGAGAAAGACATCCAGTGATGTCACACACACACACAAAGATATATACACATATACAATATATATATATATATATATATATATATATATATATATATATATATATATATATATATATATATATATATATATATATATATATATATGTATGTATATATATTGGTCGTTTTGGAAGCCTCATCAATGCAGATGGGTAAATCTCCGGGTAACAGAATCCGGTGGTGAAGAGAGAGATGTAAGGGAGTATAGAATGAGATGTATAGTGTGTAGAGGAACGTAGGAAAGAGCGTAAAAAATAAAAATAACACGAGATAGAGTTACCTTGGGAGAGATTTAATTGTCCCTATATTTCGGATTCGCATCCATCAACTGGGAGGTTTTCCGGGGGGGGGGGTTATCTGTCGGAGAGGAACGGTAGGTGACCTCTGTTGTCCGCTGTTTGAGTTACACACAGATATATATATATATATGAAAGGTATATATTGAGTTAGAAACTCAAAATAGTCTCTTACAATTAAATAGCTCAAGGAAAAATATTTTTCCGGGCCGTGTAATATAATTGAATATAAAAGAGAGATAAACACAGGTATATACATATATGTGTTCAAATCGTAAGGGGCCAGATTCGTTAGGGTGTAGAAAATACTAACTATGAACAATAGGGTTTACCAGACTCAATTTAAAAGAATAAATCAAGAAAAGAAATACAAAGCGATATTGGGGCAACTGCCAGACACCCAGACAGTGTCCCTTACGATATATGTATATATCTGTGTTTATCTCTCTTTTATATTCAATTATATTAAATTATATATATGTGTGTGTGTGTGTGTGTGAGTCCCGGGTTCAATCGAGGGTAACCATGAAGTGCTCAATACATTGGTAGATTATATACAACATTTTATATAGAAATGGTTTCTACAGGACTAGAACTGTTTCATTCGAAAGAAATCATCAGGAAATCCCAGGGATTTCATGCTACAGATTGAGCACTGTTTTCCGTGATCTTTCATCTACGGATTTTTACACATACATGCACACATGCACATATGCATACATGCACACATGCACACATGCTGGTACAAACGATATAATTTTAAGGCAACATACCAATGAGGGTCGGAACACGATATAAAGTTGTTGGCATGGGGTTTGTCGTAAGGAATGTTCTAAACAAATTGATATCCAGTGTGTTGAAGTAAAACAAATTAGTTGTTTACATTTATAGGTACTGACTAATATCCGATGGAAATCCTATAAAACGAATCTCCGAGGAAAACATTGGAAAATTGAAGAAGTATTGAAACATGTATAAGAAACGCTGTTTAAATGAAGCGTTGAAAAT